>OX326965.1:53565258-53852287 GCA_946800305.1 Medicago arabica | reverse complement strand
TATGTTACAAGGTTAAAAATTTGTTTTAAGATATCATAAGAGTAACATTTTGTTGCTAAAGTTTTGCATAAGGGTAACCTTTTGCCGTGTTACTTTGTGGCCATGTCCGTTTTCCTCCAATAGTCCAGTTACTCTTTGACCATCATTGTTCCATCCCAACTGACCTATTCTGTGTTCCTCAAGTCATTGTCCCAGCTTCTGTTGAACACGTACAACTGTCAATCTTCCTCTTCCTTTGCGCACATGTCAGGGATGATAAGTGGGTGAGAGGAGAAAGAATCAAATCACCAAAGCGCAATGCTAAAACAATTAAGAATCCAAGCGCAAGAATAAATTTCACTCATTTATGGATGCCAGTAGCTAGTTGAGAATACAGTTGAAGTTAGAATACCGTTTCCCACCCAATGGAGGAGAGATAATGTGAACGACTGCATGTCCAAATGTTCTGCACCCTTACAATAATGTCATACTTCTGCTGAGAATGGGTAGCGTATGGCCTGTTAATGCTAACATCTAAATAGTTTCAACAATATGGATAAGCAGATTCTGAATCCTTTCCAATGTCGTCCTCTAATGACTGGTTAGATATCACAAGATTTTCAACTTTAGTCCACATAAAAACTAGCTCTCATGACTTGCTTCTTTCACTTTCACTCTCACTCACATGGTTTCTTTCAACTTAGGGGATAGTTGTGGTATCAGGTTTTAGTGCTCATTGGTTAGGAATCACCTTTCTCTACTTCTATTGATCTTACCCTTGCCTTGGTAACTGTTTACAATATTAAGCTAATGGCTATCCTTGAGGGATTGGTGAGAATACTAATTGAGTTAGACAGTTAGTTTGTCTTGGTTGTCTTACCTGTTAGAGGCTCTATTATCTTTGCTGTTTGTAGCATCTGACAATTCTTCTTTTTTCGTTCCTGCATATAATGTGGATTATGAATGAGTTGTGTGCACGTGTCATTTGCATATTCTAGGCGTGTGCTGGTGATCATTTATTTATTAACAAAATTTTAAATGTAGCACAGCTGTCTATCTATGTTATGTTGGTTCAGAACTACTAGTTTGCATTGAATTTTTGTATTTTAACTATTTGCTCTATTTGGTGAAAAGGATCATGGGATCTTTCGTGATGGTTGCAAGGAAACATCTGAAGCTCAAAATACTCTGTATCGAAGAACGTTGTTGCAAGATCTCAACAGACAAAGTGAGGTGGTTCTTGAAGGAAAAACTTTAGGTAATCTCTCTCTCTCTCTCTCTCTATATATATATATATATATATATAGACACCAACTAATTTTTATGAAGGTGTCTTTTAGCAAGTTATAACTAAAAGTTGATAATCACTTCTTGAGGCGTGGATTGCTAAAAGACACCTTCATAAAAACTAAAGGGTGTCTTCTAGCAAAACCCATACATACATACATACATATATATATATGTATGTATGTATGTATGTATATTTTTTGTGTTCCATAATTTCATTCTTAAACTTTGTTCTCATTTTGGATGTTTTATGTCTTTCTGTCTCATGGAATTCATTCCTTATACTTTCTGTCTTGAACTCTACAATCAGAAAGAAAGAAGGTCTTTTGATTGTAAATGTGTAAAGATTGTCAAATATACATTTCATAATTGAATCATTCACATTTTTTTTTTTGGAAAAGCACGTGTGATTAATTGGCACTACTCCATTAGTCGTATTGAAGTTGCTGTATGATTATGTTCTAAAAAAATGAATAATAGTTCAAATGCAAAGCGAAGGAAGACAAACTAGTTGCTTCATATGCCGACTCATTTATTGCATTAAATAGTTGCTTCATACGCCGGCTCATTTATTGCATTGGTTCTCTATCTCTTGTGTAATTACTTCATAGAAATAGGATAGGACATTTTCCGGACACTTTTTCAGATACATCTACTTCTCTACTTTGTGCATTCTTTTAAAACTTGTTTCTTGAGCAGATCATTTAGTGTCTGTACAGAATGATGGTTCTAACTTCAAATCCCCAACTTTACTATGTGTCTTAATTTCCTCTTGTTTCTTTCTGTTGAAGCATTTTATTGGCACCAAGTGTTTTCTGTACATTTGAAAGTGTTGATCCAAACGTCCAAATAATCCCGAAATAAATTGAATTCAGAATATGCAATTAAACCTGTGTAGGTGCAACATATTTATGCTAGAATTGTCTGGTCTGATGATTCAGATTTCAAACATAAATGTAGATATAGATATGGAACATCCAAGAACAGCGGTAGAAGTGCTTGCTCGGAGAAAACATGGTCAGTGAGACTGACTTATTTCGTGTCCTTTTCCTTTCCGTTCATGTTGTGCTAGCTCTTAATTTGTACCACTATGCAGAATCTGACGGGGTTGTAGAGGAGAGGCGAAACAGAATTTCTAAGATGGCCCAGATTGAAGATCTTCAGGCACAAGATGATCATCCATTTGCACCACTCTGTATCAAGGTCCTACTCTGTCTCAAGAATTAAATGAACTCATATTTCTAGTGAATAGCTCCAGTCATAAAATCTATTCATGATTAAATAATTTTCTTTTTGGATTAAATATTTGATAAGTGTTATGACTCTTATGTTGTTTCTTGGTCAGGATCCTCGTGACTATTTTGATTCTCAACAAGCTAACGCAGTAAAAACCTTGGATGAGTCCCTAGCCGGTAAGGAGAAAATAAGATGCAATTTGGGTTCTGAGGAAGCCTATGGCTCTTTGAGGGAGTCCATATCTAACATCAAAACTATGGGATTAAGGGATCCTCTATTGAGTCATGAGGTTGCTTTTAAGGTAATGACACATTTGTATTGCTTAGTTTGAAATAAAAAAAACCACTTTTTACAAAATTACTAATTTGTATAGTTAAATACTCGATGCTTTAATAAAAAAAAACATTTTCCGTTTTGATTCTTTCTGTGTTCACGAAAACTCTGTTATATTGGAAATGAAAGCGGTTTTCTTTTTCCTTCCTTTTTTCAGGTCCTTACTGTATTGACTAAAAACATCTCAAGCACCAAATCTAATCTTGGGAAAAGTTCACAAGAGAGTGTCCTTGATATATTACCCAACACAACTAAGGAGAAACTACTAGATGTGAGTCAACTGCTGTTGTTTATGATATATTTTAGAAGGAAATAAATAAGAATGGACGAAAAAGAAAAAAATTAAAGAGATCTGGGGATAGTCTTATTATAATATCTGTTGTGATTGAAAGTGTCACGTAAGTTGCTGTAATTTTCAAGCAGTGCTTTAACTTTCATAATCTAAATAAAGTTTTTGGGTATGTCTATATGCGTTTCTATGTATAAATATGATATATTTTAATGTGTGCTTTTGGTCTTCTTTCCAGCATTGGGTTTGCAGTCAGGAATTACTGAGGCACTTTTGGTCTTCTTATCCAGTAACAACACAAAGTCTTGTTAGTAAGGTGAAAATCGAATGTGATTTCAGTAAGATCTTTCAATGCTGATTGCCATGCATGACTTATCTAATAATGCACCACCAACAATTGAATTTGTGTCTGATATGTTAACTTGCTTGCAGTTATTTTCTTCACTTATTTTTTTAATCATGGCCACCTCTTATTCTCCCCATTTTATTATAAAATAAAGAGTATGATAGAATATAGAAACTAATAGTGATAATTATTCCAATTCAAAAGGAATAGGTCTCCATAGAAATTGGGAAAGAATTAGAATTTCATCATTTCATTTTTAATTGTTCATTCACGGATGACAACCTTTTATATAACACACCAATAACTACTTTTCTATAACAAAGGATGTGAGTATAGTTTCTCAACTCCTTTTGTTAACGGCATTAAATCTAACAACTACCTATGACATATAAAATTAATAATTAATAATTTATATAACATATAAATACATAATTAATAATTCATGTTTATCATTACTCCATCCTTCCACAACAACCTTCTCCTCAAGGTTGTAATAATAAGCACATATAAACATCCGCCAGGGTCATATGGCGTTGTATCCCATAAATGCGGTGTCACTGATTGCTCAGGCCATTGATCAATTTGGACAATTAAATATAATCCAGCAATATTTTGAACCAATTTGGTAGACTTCATTAAAGAATGCCCAAATTTTTGAGCGGTCGTGGGTGTTTGATAAGAACACAACCAAGAGACATGTGAGAAGAAGTGATGTCTGGAAGTGGTGGTGTGGGCATACGAAATAGAAACACAATTAACTGCTGATTGGCAGTTAGGATGCGACAGTTTTCCTCAATCCTTTTTAAACTAAAAACTGCAAAGTAATTACTAAATAAAACTAGAAAGTAATACACTTAATTTAATATCTAATATAATCTTTATAATGTGCAGTGACGAGTTATTCGTATCAGAGTAGTGCTTTTGCAGCATGATAATATGATATTAAGTTCTACATTGTATGAAGTTTCTACATTGTTGAAATGGGAAAAGTTCATGACAAGGGTTTGAATATCATGTTATGTACATGTGCTGAATTTAATTAGGCTAGGTGCCCATTAGACTTGACTTTTAAATCAACGTCCAATAATTCTAACATGCCTTTCACATGGAAAGCCTGCTGGTGTTAAGATGTTGGTAACCATTCAACTACAAGTACAATCTATAGATCTTGTAAATATAGGTTAGGCCTTAAATTATTTGATCAAAGGCTCAAAAAGAATGAACTCTCTAGTAAATTCAATATTTCTATAAACATTCATTTTCCTTTACGTGGAAGTTTATTAGTGGTACTGAGGTGAATAACCAGCTAGAGATTGGATGAGCAGAGAAGGGTTTTACTGCTATATGCTGTTGGTGGAAATATGCATTATAGTGCAGATCTTTTGATAATAATTTATTTAGAAACTTTCTGAATTGCATTTTATTGTATTTGATGTCTTGTTCACTTGACAATGAGATGCAGGCTAAAAGACTGAAAGACGCCATATCACAAATATATTCTAAACTTGAGGTATGTATTTAGCAGAAGCCTCTACTAGTATTCCTCAGTTGAATAATATTGTTGTTTTATTCTGTCATTGCACGGACACTTTCATTCCTTTTAAAAAAAATGGACACTTTCATTAGTTTTATTAGTAGTATCTACTTAAGCCTATTCTTATCTGCTTAATCTAGGAAATAAAGGTATCTGCACAGTCAGACCTACGGCACCAGGTTTCCCTTGTTGTCCATCCAATGCAGCAGGTGAGCTCCACATAATTTCATTTGATCGTAGTTAAACATGTAGTTATGTCTCATTCCATCATCATCCTCGCATTGCTTTCTGCATAGAGTGATGAAATTGTGCAATGTGGAAACATGAAATATTAGTTTTCAGTACTTCATAACTCCCCTTAGAAGCCTGTACAGATCTAAATCCATCACCCCAACCATTTTGAAACTGTCGTCGGTTCAAGAGGAATGTTAACAACGCATATTTTGAAACACTTTTAATTATTAGATGAAATTTATATGGGATCCATTAAATTATGTGGGTTTTGACTCCTTGTTTTGTGGGATTCATTCCCTATTATATCCAATAATTGTGTGTTGAATAGAGTGTCGTAACTAGTATATTGCATACATGTCTCTGATCAATCCAATTTGATGGATGGTCTACGGTTCTTTGATTTTGTAATATCCGTAATTTTTGTTGCATCGTATTATCACATAGAAGATTAAAAGAAAAAGACATATTTTGGTGCAGGCTCTGGATGCTGCTTTGTTACATTACGATGCTGACATTATTAGAAGAAATGCTAAAGGGTCGAAGCCTAATGGTTATGTTTAGTAGAATGATATTTCTCTGTAATAACAATTTAGGAATGTATATTCCGTCAATTTTGCCGTGACCTCAAAACCGTATGGCTATTTATCTCTATACTGTGATCAAATGAGTTAGTAATACTAGAATCATCGACGATTTTTTTTTTTTCATAAATATTTTATGAGATTACTTTCTATGCCCTGACAGTGTAATTTTTTACACATGTATCCAAAAATCATTTGTTGAATTTTTCTTCTTCTTCAAAACAAGCTAAAATAAAATATATTACCAATGAATAAGCATTCCCCCCTAACACAAGGCATTCAAGAGAAGAACACCAAAACTTGACATACAAATACAAGTAGGAAAAAAAAACAAAAAGGAAACCTATTAACCATGCACTAACAAGCAAATGGATAAAGCTACAAACTATGGTAATCAAATATTAACATATTTTGCCTTTAGCCACTAATAAGAAAACATCTCAATCTTATCCGGAAGCTTGTGAGTAGAATTTTCCTTATTGTTAATGATCTTGCTATTCCTTTCATTTTAAATTACCTAAACATATGAGAGCCAAATTATTTGCATTAAGGAGCGCCAAGTTTTTTAAACACGTGCTGAGTAATCAAACTAAAGAAAATTAACCTGAGATTTCAAACAGATCAACCAAAGAAAAACCAACCCAATAACGAACAAGATGCCAAACTGAAGAAAATTTCGACTTTCCAAATGGAACAACCGAAGAAATATCAAGCCAAAGAGAAAAAAAAAATATTACAAGCCAAAAATTATTACACAATAACTTTTTTTGGTCAAGTAGCTTAGCGGTTAGAGAAATTCACCTTAAAAGTGAATAAGTGGCGTGTCCGGGGTTTGAACCCCGGTCCCTACATATATTATGCGTTATCCCTTATCAAGTGAGCTAAACTCACGAGACGGTTACCACAATAACTAACCTAACTAACACATAACTGAGATTCTTGAGAAATGACGTCTCTTCTAAATAGATTATTTTTGGCGGGCAATCTACTATGAAAGAGACGCAATGCAAATATCGAAATCTTCAAAGGGACGTCTTTATGGCAAATGAAATTCGAAACAAACTTATGATTGATACATTCCTAATTAGTGAGAAAATGATACACACTGCTAATTTTGAATAACCTGCAGCAAGGTCTAATTGTTAAAGCCGCTGGTCCTCGTCATAAACCTGCAAAGCAACCATTTGTTGTAAAACAAAGATCAAGAGGTAACTTAGTTTTAAAATTTGTTCCCTACCGTTTTAAAACTAACCAATGTAATTAAAAAATGTCTCCTCTTTCTTTTGAACCAAATATAGGTAACTAAAATTCTATCTCCCCCTCTGTTCAACCAAACTTAATCTTACTCAATAGTTAGCTTTGTAGAAATTACTAGGCCGACCAAATGCAAAATTCGAGTTCACATATTTCTGTCCTGGCCCCTCTTGCTTCCATGTATACAACAAAAGATTACTGAATAGCATCACTTAATTTGACTGCTTTGTGGATGTTTAAGATGAAAATAATTTGAGTGCTCTAGATATGCATTGTCGTTGTAAAATTACATTACATTGATATTAAATAAAAAAATCACTAAATTGCCATATTACTATAAATTTTAATAATAATTTAGTTAATTAAAAAAACTGAGCCTGTACAATGAAAACTGCAGATAGATTAATTAACTAGATTTGAACGTGTGATGCTTTTCTATGGGATGTTTTTCATGTTAAGATGTGCCGTGTTATCCAGGTTTAGACATAGTTCAAATTCAAAGGGAGAAATATTACTCACCTTAGACATGTTACTTAGTGATGCAAGCACTTACGACACCGATTCTGATTATACAAAAAATAATGCTTCATACCAAATAAAAAAATAATAATGCTGGTGGGGTAGAAAAATAAACAATTGTGTTGAAGACCATGCATGCCCCCATTCCCATAAAACAAATACGATGAGTGAAAGGAATCTTCTCATAAAAAATGCTTAAAATTTGATTTGAAAAATGGACATGAAGCCACGTGGTATCTCGTGCGGTTTCTGGGTACACATTGTCTTACACTAGCATTTTTTCTTTCATTCTTTGGTGAATAACATTGCTGAATAGTATATTTATGCGATTGATCACCACCGCGTATAAAAAGGGTTGATGTTGGTTTAGGAAATACACAAGTTTAGGAGAATGGCAGAGGTGAAATTACATGGATTTTGGTATAGTCCTTTCTCTTTAAGGGTAGTATGGACCTTAAATCTAAAGGGTATACCATATGAGAACATAGAGGAAGATCGCTTCAATAAAAGTCATCTGCTTCTTCAATATAACCCAGCACACAAGAAGACTCCAGTGCTAGTTCATCATGGAAAACCCATATGTGAGTCCATGATCATTGTTGAATACATAGATGAGATATGGCCACAAAACTCATTGCTTCCTGCTGATCCTTATGATAGAGCTCAAGCCCGATTTTGGGTTAAATATGTCGATGAATTGGTACGATATTTCAAAACTTAATCATCATAATTTTTTTTTTACTTTTAGTCTTTCCATCGTGATCATGACCACTTTCACAATACATTTTCTGCTCATTGATATTTAAAAATATTTACACCGTTGACTCAACTTTCATTCCTAATCCACTTTTATTGTCATTGTGTACAATATCATTGAATGATATACCATCAAGAATTAAGAATGTTTCACACTAATAAGTACAAAAAATTAGGTCATCCTAATTTTGACGAATTAAGTATTTTAATGGTCACTATGATGTAATTTAGATGTTATCTTGATTATTTGAAGATATAATTTACCTTGATGAATGGTTAATGAAAACTTTTGGTAGCAAATATAGACCAAAATTAACTTGGTTCAATAGTGTTGACGTTTTTAAACATAAATAACCAACTTAACACGAAAAAACAAAAATGACATTTTCAAAACTTTAAATTGAGTTAAATAATATGCATGGTGTAGTTTTGCCTATTTACTTTACCTTGTGTCTTATAAACATTCACCTTATATGTTCTAACGATACAATCTTGATTCAAACTAACAAAACATTAAAATCAATACTTGAAGATTTCGGCAATTGAACCATTCCTCAATAGCATAAGTGGTGAAGAGCGAGAAAAGGCCAGAGAAAATTTATGGGAGCGACTCAAAGTTATTGAGGATTGGTGTTTGGATGATAAGAAGAAATTCTATGGGGGAGACACCATTAACATTGTAGACATAGCTCTTGGATCTTTTGTCAAATTTATTGAGATTCAGGAAGATATGTTTGAAGTGAAGGTCTTGCAAAGTGAGAGGTTCCCTCGCTTACATTTATGGTTTAATATTTTCAAAGATGTTCCAGTCATAAAAAAAAACACCCCTGGACAAGAGAAGTTGGTGGCTTTTGGAAAGCGCCTTATTGAAAAAATATTGGTATCTTTTTGAGAGAATTATGGCTTCTATGAATTGATGTACAAAGCATTTGGATTTGGGGGTTATCTCAGTCATGTGTATTACTTTATTTTAATAATAGTTGCTTTGTGTTGTCTTTTTGCGACAATAATTAGAGTTTAAAATTATTTATGTCTTTTAATACTTGAGTTGGTAGAACCGACTAACAAAACTCTCCAGCAAAAAAGATATTCATAAAACTATATTTGTACTCAATTTTTGATTAAGCGAGAAGGCATTTGTTATCTTCGCATACAAATGTTCTTGGACTGATTACTATCTTTTTATCTCATACAAGTGTTCTTAGATTTATGGGTTAATATGTCTTTTTTTTTGAAGAAATCAAAATGATATATATAACCCAACAAACAGTAGTTCTCAAGCACAAGGAGTGCCTAAGAGACCACTTGAAAGTACAATAACAATACAATTACAACAAAACAGGGGAACAAGTTAGCCAATACCCAAACAAACAAAAAGGCTTGACCACCATCTTTGCGTACCATGAACAAAAACAGCATTCTTGACTTTCAACCAATCTAAGGCTAACAATTTAACCTTGTCTAACAGATTTGGAACACACGTAACTATATTGTTGAACAGACGATTATTACGTTCATTCCACAGCACCCAAGTACACAAGAGCCAGATGAGCTGCATAAAAGACCTTTTAGCTTTCCCATCTCCTGACAACTGGACAAACTGGACAAAATGATCAGCAATCACATTAGAATCCACCCCATCAACACCAATCCACCCACGCACCTGATGCCATAATGGTGCGAGCGTAGAACAAGATAAGAATAAATGCCCAGCCGTCTCCACGCAACCGCATCCAGAAACACAAAGAGAAGCATCCGCAAGAATAACACCCCGCCGAGCCAGGCTGGCTCTCGTTGGAAGCCGATCCCGAAGCAGCCTCCAAGCAAAGACCAAAACCTTCACATGAACCTGATGATGCCACACCAACTCGACAGGTAAAGGTACATGAGAATAATCACCAGCAGTCAACAAAGCATATGCTCCCCTCACGGAGTACCCCACTGCACAGTCGGGATGCCACTCCCTGCTACACCCCAAATTTCCAACATAAAAATTCATACATAATTATCAGAGTATAACACAAATGGGATGTCACACATCATAAAAATGCTTAAAATAAAAAGAATAATAATTCTTTATCCTTCAAAATTCATTAACATAAATCTTTTCAAAAACTTTGCAGCGGAATCATAATTCAAAAATCCTTAAAGGAATTAGTTCTTGGCACAAAGGCCTCACAGGCATCTCAAAAATTCAAAGATAGATCGTAGACATCATAATTAGTTCAACATGATACATAAGGAATAGAATTCAATAAAACCCCATCCCGTTACATATCAGAGCATTTCCTACGACACCACAAGGACCTCTCACATCGTCGTACCTAAGCTTGATCATCTGCACTTACCCACAAGGCGGCAATTCCAACAGAAGGGGTGAGATTCACAACAATTATATTAACATATAATTCAAACATTTATGCTTAACAACAACAACAACAACAACAATCATCGCAAATAACGGAAACGTCTCAAACATCTACATATAACAAATCATCTTTAAACATCTTCTCATAACAAATCATCTTTAAAACATCTTCACATAACAAATCATCTCATAACGTCTTAGACACAAGACTCGACAAATGCAACTCGACTATGCAACTATACCATCTTAAACATCATGCATGTGGTACCATTTTAAGCATTAATATGCTTCACCGTCGCTTTGAGCAAATGCTCCACCGTCGCTTTAAGCAAAAGCCCCACCGTCTCAAATTATGCAAATGCATGGACTCAACTTTTTGCAACTTAAACAAGTTACAGACAACATCTTAACATCATTTACGACTCTTGACCGACACATGCAATTATAACAATACATGGCAGCAGCTCAGCACATTTAACACATATTCACAGCACATAATCATCATTGCAATATCATTCAAACGTCATTCATATAACTCACTTAACAAACATATAAATCATAGATTAACGCCAACAATTAAAAACATCTTACAGCATTATTTCAGATTCGATTACAGGTCTTAGGGCATCTCTATTACTATCTACGACCCTATCCCCAAAGTCTCGTCCAAATTAGAAATACAAAACTCAAGATCTAAGAATCATTTTCAAGTCAAACAAAGGCCATTAAAAAGTTAACTCAATTGCCTAAAATTCTCATGTTTACACCAAAGGCCAATTCAGTACCTATCAATACCAGCTTTCATTTCAAATTCGGAGAAAGTTGTGCTGAAATTCATAAATATTCACTGTGACCTACGTGCAGTAATATGACCATAACTCAAGTTCTATAAATCATTTAGAAGTCAAACCAACGGCATTAAAAAGCTAACATCCATACCTACAACTTTCGTGTTTACACCTAAAGCTAATTCAAAACAGAAACGGGTGAAAAGTGAGTGTTTTTCCAGTTTTGGCTTTCAGAAAATCGGTGGCCGAATTCGCTTACGGGAAAGAACAGTTCTCACTCCAAAAACCCAATTTTTGATCCCTTAATCACCCAAAATGATTCACAATGATGTTATACACTCCTAAAATCGACCTGAACACAATCTAATACCATTTCTTTGGTTTCTACACATATTCAATTCGAGAATCATTAATCAAACCCTATCTTAAGAACTCTCTCAAAACTCTTCTCAATCCCTTAGTTAATCATAAACAATGAATGACATGTTAATATAATCGAAGCTAGGCTCACCCTTACCTGAATAAAATTGAGCAGCAGCCACTCTGGTTCTTCTCTTCTGTTTTCTCCATTTTTCTCCCAAAACTCTGACAACGCTTACTATGTTTTTCTTAACCTAATTCCCTCTTTATATAACTTTTCTCCACTTGTCTTATTTTTCCACTAAATCCTCAACTTCTCTAAAATTACATAACAACTCCTCCTAATGAAATATCCTATTTTATTTTACTTCACTAAACTCCCTTATAATAATATTACTACGTACCTCTCTTAAATATATATACACACACGCAACTAAGCCAAATAATACATATGCTAAAAATAATAAATCAAATAAATATCAAATATATTCTTAAACAAAATAACAAATATTTCTATAACAAATAACAAACATATTTATAACAAATATATTTCTAAACAAAATAACAAATATTTCTATAACAAATAACAAACATATTTATAACAAATATATTATCACTTATCAAATATAAAATCATGCAAAAGTATTCAAATATTAACTAAAAATAATTAAATAAAAAGGGGGCGTTACACTCCCAAGTATCTGAAACATTAGGAACCAAAGAAACATCAAACAATAATGCCCTACACTCCTCTAATAAAGCTTCCTCCCACGCCCACAGCCTCCTCCTCCAAATCCAGCCCTCCCCATCCAACTCTAGGCCACTAGCAAACAAAGCGGCCACAGAAATGGTTTTGTTCTCAGCCAACTCAAATAAGCGAGGAAAACGCTCGCAAAGCGGAGTTTCTCCCAACCACCTATGCAACCAAAAGAATGTCGCGGTCCCATCACCAACCCTCCGCCTAACACTATCCTCGAACCACCCTCCACCTACATCCCCGTCCCCATCCCGAATCCTACCTACCTCCCTCCACCAAGAAGACACACTCCGGCCCCCGACCTCCAACCTCCCACCTCTCGCGCCATACCGGGCGACTAAAACACGAAACCACAATCCTTCTCTATCCACTAAATTTTCTTTACCCCATGTAATTTGAGCGAGTTCCGGTTTACCACTTATAAAAAAAAAGTTTAGATTCCAACCCTCTAATATGAAGATTCTCCACAAAACACCCATGTAATATGAAGATTCTCCACAAAATACCCCTGACCCCATCCAAACGTTGACGTGGCACGCCACTGTGTAATTATTTTATTTTTTATTTTTTTTAAAACCTGACACGTGTGTAATGGACACTGACGTGGCACGCCACTGTGTAATTATTTTAATTTTTATTTTTTTAAAACCTGACATGTGTGAAATGGTTTAAAAAATTATATTTAAAAGATTAAAAATAAAATAAAATTGAAAATTAATTTTCAAAAAATTTAAAAATAAGAAAAATAATCTTTTTTTTTTAAAACGAAAAAAAATTGGATTTTTTAAAAATAAACATTCAAAAATTAGCTTTTGTTATTTTTACGAATATTTTTAAAATTTTAATTTATTTTGGATTTTTTTTAAGAAAATTCATAATATAAAAGTTTAGAAATTTTTGTATTTTTCATATAATTTTTTGGGAAATATATATATATATATATATATATATATATATATATATATATAAAGAAAACAAATGCCATCAATTTTCAATACAAATACCACATGTAACAAATAGATAAAAATAAATTTAAATATTAAAAACAATTCCAGATTTTTTTTATTCTCAATTTTTAAATATTAAAAAATTTCTCAAATCTGTAACACATCGTAAAAAAAATTCTGGAATAAATTTTCGAAAAAAAATCTGAATTTTCCTAAATTTTTAAATAAATTTGTATCCAGATTTTTAAAAATAAAAATATTTTCCAGATTTCTTTTGTTGAGAAAATTTAAAAAACTTCTTTTTCGAAAAAAAATATCTGTTTAAATTTCGAAAAATATATATTTCAAAATTTTCGAAAATAATTTGAATTTTCTATTTTGAAATATATATTTCAAAATTTTCGAATTTTTTTTAAAACATTATGGAAAATTAAAAAAATTTGAAATATATATTTTTTGTAAATCATAAATTTTGGAAAATATTTTTCGTAATTAAAAAAATCCTGAATTTTTTTTTTAAAAAAAATAGGCACAAATGCCATGTGTTCCTTTAAAAAAATGAAAAACAAAATTAATTATACAGTCAACATGCCACTCAGCTCGCCTCGTCGGCAATTCTGCACAGTCACATGTGTCAGGGGCTAAAATCAAAGAATCTTATTTTACAGGGTTGGAATCTTAACTTATTTTTTTCTAGGGGGGTAAACCGGAACTCGCCTAAATTACAGGGGGTAAAGACATATTAACCCTAGATTTATTATTATCTGTTTTTAGTATTTGATTACTACCTTTTAATTTTGTTTTCCACCTAAATATAGGTATTTGGCACTCGTATTACTTCATAAGTCTAAAATTTTAAGGGGTAATACTCACTTTGGTCCCTGAATGTCTAGTAAGTAGTCACAATAGTTCTTCATTGTATCAAAATTTTAAAATAGTCTCAGATTGTCCACTTTATTAGTCAAAATAGTTGCTAACGTTTTAATAATCCTTTAATACTCACAATAACTCTTTTGATATAGGGACAAAAATGACAATAAGTAAGTACATATAAGGACTAATATGACTATAAGTAAGTCTATTGAAGGACTAATATGACAATATTAACGAAATATTTTAATATCAAGGACTATTTTGACTAACAAAGTGCACAATCAGAGACTATTTTAAAATTTTGATACATTAAGAGACTATTGTGACTACTCGTTACTCATCCAAGGACTAAATTGACTATTTACTTAAAATTTTAATATATATACAATTTATATACATTTTTGAATGGGTGTGTTGTATACACCATTGATAAAGAGAGAAAAAAAAAGTAATGTGATAAATTTAATAGATTGATGAAGCGATAAGAAGATAGAGATGCATATAAAATGTGATGTGTTGAATGGACGTAAGAAAATAAATGGTGTCTAAATATCATTTTTGATTTTATATGATTTACAAATTATAATGATGTTTTAGCATTTACTTTATTTTTAAAACTACTCTTTCTTTTTTAGTGCCATTGTTAATCACTTCAAACATGTCAATAAACAACTTTGACAACTAAAATCTTTAAAGGAAATGTTAACTAGTACATCCGAGCACTAGTTAAGTGATAAATGCCCAAAAGTACCATATTTTATGTGTTAATCTAGGCATTTTAGTGACTTGTTTTGCAAGATAACTAAAGAAAAGTAACCATTTGTTGTAATTTTACCACTTATGCGTTATTGCCTTACTTCACTCAATTTTTGCAGGAAATGATAAGCAAGGACCAAGAAATAACTTTCCAAGCCAATCAGAACTCGCTTAAGCGAGATCAATTCGCTTAAGCGGGATTCTTCCAAAAGCAACACATGCATTTCGCTTCCAGCTCGCATGTCTCTCGCTTGTGATACAAAGGCATCTCGCTTGCGCTAGATTACCTCGCTTAAGCGAGATTCGTGTCGAGAACAAGCCCCTACTCGCTTCCCAGTTCGCTCAAGCAAGATGTAAAGAACGAAGCCAACTCGCTTAAGCGAGATCAGTTAGCTTAAGCAAGATATGTGTCGAGCGCAGCTTCAATCTCGCTCCTTATTTTGCTTCCAGTTCGCTTGCGCGAGATTCAGCAACTTCAGAGGATAAGGTCCACGTGGCATGGCTTCATTGGACATATCATGATTTTTATGCATTTCGCTTAAGCGAGATTTCACGAATTTTGCCATATATATAGTTTTCTCTTCTCTTTCTAAAGGAACTTACTATTTTATAGATTTTCTGGTTTTTAGAGAGAGAATAGGGCATTTTCTAGAGAGAGAAACACTAAGCAAGGTAGTTAGGAGTAGATTCAACCCAAGATTTAGTGAGACATCATGGATCTAGGCATTGAATCTTCATCTCTTCTTCTTCCTTTGCAAAGCTATCATAGTCATATGTAGCTACATCTACCCTTGTGGGTTTTGAGGTATTCAAACAAGCTATTATGTAATCTTTTGATCATTTAATATATGGTTATAACTTATTTATTCAATATTGTTGTTATTCTTGTTTTTAATGCTTTATTGAGATTCAAAATGATATTGACAAATACTTTTGGATCTAAGAAATAGAATAACAATCTATCTTAAGTTATCATGCTAGACATAAATGCTAATATTTGATAATCACTTTTAATCTAGAACTTAATGCTTTTGGGTCATTTAATCGGGCGGGAAATCGTCGATTAAACGATCCAAACGACTTTGTGATTGTTTAAACGTGCGGGAAATCGACATTTAAACAATCCCTTAGAAATAACGATATCATTTGGACACGAATGATATTGTTGAGTGATTGTGGTAATATCGTTTAAAAAGCTAGAATCCGTTATTTGATCGAGAGATTGCAGCTGTTACGCTTGGTTGATATCTCTGACCCCAAGCGAAATAGCCATATCTCTACTCGTTTTACTTTTATGTCGAATAGTTCAAATAGTTGTACACAAACAAACAATTGATCCGTATAGGAGAAATTGACGTTAAGATGATATTTGACGTTAAAATGCTTATGAGACACACCAATCCCTGCGGAAACGAACCTATTATACTCACGTGTAAATAGTTATATGACATGTAAAAATCTTACATCATTAAGGACCTTAAATCGTAAACTTTTATGAAAGTTGGTGTAATCGGTGCATTGAAAATTGAGAAGTTTGACATTTTTTTTAAAATAATTATTTAATTTAAAATACTTAAAGAGTGCTTCGGAGGCACTCGTTAACAAGGTAACAACATTCAATTAAAAATTATTGTTTTTAATAATTATATATCTAATGATATACCTCTCACCAACAATATCTTTGATTAAAGCACAATTCTTTTTTCAATTTAAAGTATATGTATAATATATTAAGAATTAACTAATATTTATGTTAAAAATATCCTTAAAATACCTGTTTAAATCATGTTTCAAAGACAAGAAAAATTAATAGTTACTCGAATGAACTAATAAGAACATATAAATTTGCACATATTAAAAGTCGGCCTACCCAGAAAATTATTTTTAGCTCCCAACAATTATAAAAAGAAAGTTGATAATTTTTTTTTTGAGACTTGATATGACGAAGTGTCATCATGTTTGTATAAAGAAATTATAAATCTAAAAACATGTTTTTTTTTAACAAGCCAAAATATAATAAAATATTACCAAAGGTGTTTCAAACACCGTACACAGTTACAATGTCAGGTCAAGGGTGCCTAAAAAAGGAACACCGCAAAGAATAAAACATTAATAATAATAACATTACATCAAACTACCCATGCACGGTAAATGATGCTGCAACCACTTATGGATGCTGAAAACAAAAGTGTGCATATTAGATTTAAGCCAAAAATACAATTGTCTTTTAACCTTGTCTGCCATGCTGTGTGAATCCAAAAATTTGTGATTAAAAAATCTGTTGTTCCGCTCCTTCCAAATAACCAAACACAAGCTAGTCAGATTATCCGAAGGAATGAATGAGAAGAACGTGGTAACCCAATAAGATGCCCGAACTGTAGGAGATGATCCTGAGCCTCAAAAGGAGCGATGCATGAGATGTCGAGCCACCGGAGAACCAAAAACCACACGCTGCTAAAAATGTTGCAGCCAAAGGACAAGTGATTTGCAGTCTCCAGAGACCCACATCCCCCTTCACAAACATTGTCGTCAAGCTGAAGTATTCGTCGCTGCACCAAGTATCTTTAGTCGAAATCAATCATGGAGAAGCCTCCAAGCAAACAAAGAGACCTTTAACGGTGCCTGCCTACGTTAAAATAGTATTGGGTCTTTAAAAGTATTGGTGAAAAAAGTATCGGGATATAATATATAAAAAATCTATTTATTCATTTGTTAATCATCTAGTTCAACAATGTTCAGCAGATTGAGGATTTGGCACCCATTTGTTAATTGTGTCTAATTAGTCATTTGTTTGTTTTCTTCCACAAGATGCTAAGTGCATCCACTTGTTAGGGAATCATGTGTCATCAACTCGATAGTTTTGCCTCTTAGGCCATGATTTAGTGATCACTAGATTTTCGACCCGTGCGAAGCACGGGTCTATCAACAGTAATAGATTCATTGATTTTAATTAAGTCATAGAAAAAAATTGTATTACCATTAAACATGATAAGATAAACTTCATAGTCAATTTATTTTACTATGCATCTATGAGAGTGATGATTATTCCAATACATGATTATAAAAAAATTAATAAAAGTATCACCGTCTCATTTATACAATTTTTTTTCAATATGTATGAAATTAACAAAAAGGCCACTCACACTGGGATGGGAAAGAGGGACTAATCAAGAGATGTGAATTTATCGGTCAATTTTTATTTTATTTTTTTCCAATACCAAAATCATATATATCATCCCATCCATGGAGGTTGGTAATTCAAATGAAATGTTGTGCCAAAAAGGAGCCAAAACACGTACGTACGTCAAGATCAAACACTAAACTGAAACGAATAGGGAAGACATGCATTTTAGAGATTGAATCAAACATTGCTTCATTTTTAATTTTAATGTAAAATAATGGAAGACATCCCCCCTTAACTGCCAATACCTTAGATTTCATATTCAACCATAATTCTAATCAGAGAGAATTGCAAAAGTAGTAACTGATACATATTAAAATTAATTGCAAAAGGAGTAACTCATAAGGAAAAAACCAAACCAAATCTCTATAAAGGAGTTGAGTCATATGTTTTTGTGCTTGTTTCTTTTCATTTGCAAAACTTAAGAATTTTATTTACTAAGACAATCTGAACTTAATAGTATTTTTTAAGGACACTAAATTTTTTGCCGTTTAGACAAAAATATTGACAATTTTGACTCTATACAACTTTTCATGGGAATTTTGACTAAATATTTGAACTAACTGTTGGTTTGACTATGTGGAGTTGTAGTTAACAGTCCACATTGAAGAACCACATAGTCTTAAATTGAACAACCATATTCATACAAAAAAAAAAATAGAGTCTACAATTGTAGATCAAAA
The DNA here is from genome assembly GCA_946800305.1 of Medicago arabica. Lineage (NCBI taxonomy): Eukaryota > Viridiplantae > Streptophyta > Magnoliopsida > Fabales > Fabaceae > Medicago > Medicago arabica. Next base: position 53,833,226 of record OX326965.1, on the reverse strand, counting down.
CTCAACATAGCCAAGATCTGCCAACGTCATCGCAACTGCTATTTTTTTAGCATCCTCAACCACTGCAGTCCTCAACTTAATAAATCTGCAATTGATTGCTAACTACGAAAACAACTTCCAAAATTGATAAGTTACAATCCTCCAAATTGATTCATCTATGTATATCTAAATTTCTAAAGATTAAAGAAAGTAAAATAACATTAATCAATCATTACATTTACTTAATTTGATAGACATTTTTCTCGACCACCTCATTCTTGAAATAATAATAATTCAAAGTAAAACCATTATCTCGTTGAAATAATGACTTCAATTGTAACACCCCGAATTCCCAACATAAAAATTTCATGCATTAAATCAGAGTATATCACAATAGTTCAGGATGTCACATTTCAAAACAGCTTTAAACAAAATGAATAATAATTTATTCCTCGTCTTTATTCAAAATGTAGCAGCGGAAACATAATTCAAACTCTTTAAAAGATTAGTTCTTCGCACTAATGTCATAATTAATTTAAAAACGATACATAAAGGAATAGAAACAAAAGATAATCCCCACCCCGTTACGTATCAGAGCTCCTAAGACTCCACAAGGACCTCTCACATCGTCAATCCTAAGCTCGGTCACCTGCACTTGCCCACGAGGCGGCAATTCCAACAGAAGGGGTGAGATTCACATCAATTATATTAGCATATAACTCAAATATCTATGCTTAACAACAACAACAATATTCATCACATAGAACAGGAACGTCTCAAATCATCCAAATATACAATTCATCTTAAAACATCTTCACATAACAAATCATCCCATAACGTCTTAAATACAAGACTCGACAATGCAACTCGACTATGCAACTCTAACATCTTGAACATCATGCATGTGGTACCATTTTTAAGCTTAAATAAGCTTCACCGTCGCTTTGAGCAAAATGCTCCACCGTCGCTTTGAGCATAAGCTCCACCGTCTCAAATTATGCAAATGCATGAACTCGACTCTTTATACTTAAACAAGTTAATACAACATCTTAAACATCATTTACGACTCTGGACTGACACATGCAATTATAACAGTTCATGACAGCAGCTCAGCACACTTAACATATGTATATACAGCACAAAGTTATCATCGCAAACATCATATAAACCTCATTCATATAGTTCACTTAACAACATATAGATCATGGATTAATGCCAACAATTAAAACCACCTCACAGCATCATTATAGGTTATAATTTAAGTCTTAAACATCTCTGATACTATTCAAAGGTCTACCCTCAAAGTCTCGTTCAAAACGGAGTTCTAAAACTCAAGTTATAGTGGTCTGAGACCATGTTGCTCGTTGTGGCGAGTGGGACTGCTCGCCACGGCGAGCTACTTAAATTGCATTCTGCCACCTGCTCGCTACAGCGAGTGATGTTGCTCGCCTCGCGAGCACTAAAGGGTTGCTCGCCACGGCGAGTGATGTTGCTCGCCTCGCGAGTTAAACTGTTCTGCTCGCCACGGCGAGCGGTCGCAGAACAGGCTGCGGGTTCGCTCAAATCCTCGCTAAAACTCGTCCAATCTCTCATACTAAGGCTCTAATCATTCAGAATTAAGGTCCTAGTGATTAATCTAGGTTCTGTAACAGGTTTCTACATCAATTCACATCATTCTCACATCAATTCCTCAAAATCCATTAAACCCTAACTTAAGAACTCCCTCTAAAACCTTCCCAATCCCTTTGTTAATCATAAATAATGAATTACAGCATAACATAATCGAAGCTAGGCTCACCCTTACCTGATAATATTGCAGAATCGCAGGTCTCTTCTCTCTGGCCACTTTTCTCCCTTTTTCTCCAAAAGTCTGTAACGTACTGACTGTTCCTCTCTAAACCTAATTTCCTTTTATACCTCTTTCTAATCTCATTAATCCTCACAACTCTTATCTAATTCAAAAACAGCCCCACAACTTTAGTATTTATTTTTATTTTCAACTTTATTCTATTAAATAATAAAATAACCCGCCTAATAAAACCACAACTTAACACATAAATCACGTAAATATATTCTAAACTCGAAAAATTAATTAAATAATCGAACGGGCGTTACAACTCTCCCCAACTTATAGAATTTTCGTCCTCGAAAATCTTACCTCATTCATGTCTGAGTACCAGTCAAAGCGAAAACTCTTCCAGTAGTCTGAGCCTTCTTAGGCTTCTTGCATTGCGAACCAATATGACCTTCTTCATTACAGTTAAAGCACACAACATCATCAAACTTACAGTCTGGGGTAATGTGCCCCTTTTGTCTGCACCGGTAACACCTCTTCACATCTCCCGTACAAGCATTACTCTTGTGGCCCTTTTCACCACAGCTATAGCAGACAATCCCAGCAGGAGCATCTTCCTTCTGAGGTCTCCTCTCATCATTCACCTTCTGCTTACCCTTATCAGCCGGGGCGCTGTAAGGCTTATCACGATCTTGTTGGCGCTTACCCTTCCGCTCCTTCAGAACCTTATAATGAGCTTTGGTGTCCTCCTCATAAATTCTGCAGCTACTTACCAATTCAGAGAACTGACGGATCTTCTGATACCCAATTGCTCGCTTCACCTCAGCACGCAAGCCATTCTCGAACTTGATACACTTGGAGAATTCAGCAGTCTCAGCAGTGTAGTGCGGATAAAACTTAGCCAGCTCAACGAACTTAGCAGCATACTCCGTGACTGACATGTCGCCCTGCTTCAGCTCCAGAAACTCAATCTCCTTCTTCCCGCGAACATCCTCTGGAAAGTATCTATTCAGGAATTCCCTCCTGAACACAGCCCAAGTAACTTCACTCTCGTTCTCTAGATTCGGACGAACACTAACCCACCAGTCATCAGCTTCCTCGGCCAAACAATGCGTACCAAAACGAACCATTTGAGGTGCAGTGCATTCCATTACTCTGAAAATCCTTTCAATCTCCTTGAGCCAAGTCTGAGCTCCATCAGGGTCATACCTGCCCTTGAAAGTAGGTGGATGGTTCCTCAGAAACGTCTCCAACATTCGAACTCCATTGTTACCACCAGCGTTAGGTTGTTGCCCAACAGCTTGAGCCATTGCTTGCAAGGCAGCAGCAAGAGCAGCATCATTTCTCCCAGCCATCTTATTCCTCTACAAAGCAATCATAAGTTAGAATAATATAACTATACTACTCTAACTCTAAGACAACGTCACTCGACTCTCTAATTGGCCGGACGGACCGACCTGCTCTGATACCAATTGTAACACCCCGAATTCCCAACATAAAAATTTCATGCATTAAATCAGAGTATATCACAATAGTTCAGGATGTCACATTTCAAAACAGCTTTAAACAAAATGAATAATAATTTATTCCTCGTCTTTATTCAAAATGTAGCAGCGGAAACATAATTCAAACTCTTTAAAAGATTAGTTCTTCGCACTAATGTCATAATTAATTTAAAAACGATACATAAAGGAATAGAAACAAAAGATAATCCCCACCCCGTTGCGTATCAGAGCTCCTAAGACTCCACAAGGACCTCTCACATCGTCAATCCTAAGCTCGGTCACCTGCACTTGCCCACGAGGCGGCAATTCCAACAGAATGGGTGAGATTCACATCAATTATATTAGCATATAACTCAAATATCTATGCTTAACAACAACAACAATATTCATCACATAGAACAGGAACGTCTCAAATCATCCAAATATACAATTCATCTTAAAACATCTTCACATAACAAATCATCCCATAACGTCTTAAATACAAGACTCGACAATGCAACTCGACTATGCAACTCTAACATCTTGAACATCATGCATGTGGTACCATTTTTAAGCTTAAATAAGCTTCACCGTCGCTTTGAGCAAAATGCTCCACCGTCGCTTTGAGCATAAGCTCCACCGTCTCAAATTATGCAAATGCATGAACTCGACTCTTTATACTTAAACAAGTTAATACAACATCTTAAACATCATTTACGACTCTGGACTGACACATGCAATTATAACAGTTCATGACAGCAGCTCAGCACACTTAACATATGTATATACAGCACAAAGTTATCATCGCAAACATCATATAAACCTCATTCATATAGTTCACTTAACAACATATAGATCATGGATTAATGCCAACAATTAAAACCACCTCACAGCATCATTATAGGTTATAATTTAAGTCTTAAACATCTCTGATACTATTCAAAGGTCTACCCTCAAAGTCTCGTTCAAAACGGAGTTCTAAAACTCAAGTTATAGTGGTCTGAGACCATGTTGCTCGTTGTGGCGAGTGGGACTGCTCGCCACGGCGAGCTACTTAAATTGCATTCTGCCACCTGCTCGCTACAGCGAGTGATGTTGCTCGCCTCGCGAGCACTAAAGGGTTGCTCGCCACGGCGAGTGATGTTGCTCGCCTCGCGAGTTAAACTGTTCTGCTCGCCACGGCGAGTAGGTCTGCTCGCCACGGCGAGCGGTCGCAGAACAGGCTGCGGGTTCGCTCAAATCCTCGCTAAAACTCGTCCAATCTCTCATACTAAGGCTCTAATCATTCAGAATTAAGGTCCTAGTGATTAATCTAGGTTCTGTAACAGGTTTCTACATCAATTCACATCATTCTCACATCAATTCCTCAAAATCCATTAAACCCTAACTTAAGAACTCCCTCTAAAACCTTCCCAATCCCTTTGTTAATCATAAATAATGAATTACAGCATAACATAATCGAAGCTAGGCTCACCCTTACCTGATAATATTGCAGAATCGCAGGTCTCTCCTCTCTGGCCACTTTTCTCCCTTTTTCTCCAAAAGTCTGTAACGTACTGACTGTTCCTCTCTAAACCTAATTTCCTTTTATACCTCTTTCTAATCTCATTAATCCTCACAACTCTTATCTAATTCAAAAACAGCCCCACAACTTTAGTATTTATTTTTATTTTCAACTTTATTCTATTAAATAATAAAATAACCCGCCTAATAAAACCACAACTTAACACATAAATCACGTAAATATATTCTAAACTCGAAAAATTAATTAAATAATCGAACGGGCGTTACATCAATATGCAACAGCAGAAAAGTGGAGTAGCAAAAGGCTAAAGAAATACAAAGTTGTGCTATAGCACCTAAAACCAAAATGAAGAAAACACAAACATGCCTTAATAATTCTGCAAACTTGCTAATGGCCAACCACAAAACTCCTATCAGAAAAATCACATAAGGCAACAAAACCGGTGGTTGATCCCACTTAACAAAATATACAACACCCGACTACCATCAAAATTAAATCAGACTTCGGAAATTGGAAAGTAAGCTTTTAAAACATGTAATGTGTACTATAACAAAACACTCTAATCATCCAGCCAAGCAAAGCATAGGATCCAAAGAACATTAGTATAAAAAACAGCAAGTTTATGAGATCATAAAAATATTTTTGGGTCGGACTCACCAAGCAAATAATGGCCAAATGTGCAGCCAACTAATTCCCTTTATTAAAGCCGGTGTCAGATCACCAAGAAAGGGGATCTACAATCAGAAACACTCCTAAGATACTTGATCCTTCAATGTGCATATGAAAAGAACAATTGTCATAGAGAAAGAGAAAAGAGCAAAACAGGAACTTGTAGCAAGAAACAATGAATGAGGGACAAAACATCATGCTCTAAAGCCTAGCCAACGATCAAGATGACCAAAACAGTCAGGGAGGATGAACTAATTACTATCGCCATCCAAACCAGAAGATAGAAATAATTAAAAAAGAGCTAGAAAATATAATCCTGATTTTTTAGCAGCAACAACACAATGAAACAGAAAGGCATATAAAACATGGTGAGTAATTAAGTAGCAAAAAAACATTGTCTCACACAGTTACTCATTAAGAAATGAAAAAAAATGATATGAAGAAAAAGACCCCTAAATAAACTTGTTTTTTGTTATTTTAGAGATAACGTGATTTAATGTCATTGAATCGTTACAAAGGAAAAAAGCTAAAAATGTAAACATCATAGATTAGTATAACGTCGCAATGGAATTCTTAAGAAACACTAAATATTTTCTTACTATTTCCAGGTTTTGGTTGTGCTACATTAAGGCAATAAGATAATGACATTGGAAGTCCTAACAAAATAAAATCTGAGGTAGAACCTTCTTACCTTGGCCAAGTTTCAAATTGAAAGCAATATAACAATCAATTGTCTGGATAGAGTAAATATATTAATCACTCATGTCAGATAGCCAAAAGGTTTGTTACGACTTACCTACCATATTTTAACTTTTTAAACACGGTAAAGAGGAAAGACACGTGATAAACTGTAAGTATGAGGTAGGGTATGCACCAGAACTAACTTAAGCATCAATTTTCAATGCACACGCATTCCAAACAAAAAAAATCATGAGAAGGAAATCTTACCCTGAACTCTAGTTACTTCTCCAACATATATATATAGTTGGCTCCGTAAATTATGAGTGCTAATGGAGCAGTCAATTCTTATATCTTTCATTGACTATTTTTAGCCATGCCCAATTCACTGAAAATCACATTGCAACAAATCAATGCCTTCTATTTTAAACAAAACAACAATATCACAACTAAAATATAATCATCATTAACAAATTGATACCTAAATATCTGATAAAAAAGACTGATATAAATATTTTGCTGAAAGAAAAATTAAACTCATCACCTACTTGTAGCCCCTTTACTTTACAAACTGATACATACCAAATCCATGGTAGACATTTGTTTCTTTATTTCGTTACTTAATAAGTTGCACTCATTTCATTCCTTAATAACCTCAACTGAATTAATTGACACACATTCTTCTTCCAAACAATGGCATTCAAGGTGCATAGATTTTGAAAAACTCACAAACTAAGGATTTAAGCTCTGCAGCATACAAAACAGGCTTAAGTGTAGGAAATTATTAACTTAAAAAATATCTCGTCTTCAATGTTGCTTTGACCAGAATGACTGCTTAGGAAATAGAAAGAATTAATTGCCAAATAACCAAAAAATTAATTGCCAAATATTCTCTCTTTAACAGTGGATTTCAAAACAGTTTTGAAAGACAAACTCAGTCAAAAAATTCAAGTAGTAAAAGAGGAATAAGGTGAAAAGAAAAATGTTGATATACAAATCTAAACATGCGCATCTATGAGTAACACATTAAAAAAGCTCATCCGTGTTCAGTTATTTTTGTCGGGAGCGAACCAAATATGACCTGCAAAAAACATAAACATTAATTTGATTGGGGAAAACATATATGAGGGAGTTCTGATATAAGAAAAAAGACAATGAAGAAGTAAAGTACCTTAAACTAAAAGGGAAGTAAACATAAACATGTACTTAATTGTTAAAGCTAATTTGCCACTAAAGCTTCACAGAAAAAAGAAAAATTAATTTGATTAGTAAAATCCCGGTACGAAAATCCCAAAATTCACATACAAACCAAACCCAAGCAAACACTTACATTTCTTTGTTAAAGAAAAATCGAAAAACAGTAGTGTGAGAACCATGGGAAGCTATACCGTCACTTCAATACCTACAACCACCATTGAAATAAACATCATTCTCAAGAGATCTGTTAAGGGTTTTGCAGCAACTCCCTTACATAAAATAAGATTACATATGCAAATGAACCTTCAATGGTTGTCGCCGGTGCAAGCACGCCGAAAGAGAAAAATGTAGAGGAAGATAACAATTACCGTGTTTTTCCAACAATCTTGAGTGTTGAAATTGACGTAGGATTCGATTATGCATCTCGTGACATGGATTCAGCGGTGGAGAGAAGCAACGTGAAGCGGAGTGCGGTTATCGTAACTTGTGGCGGTGGTAGGATTAGAGATTTAGATTTTCCGTTGTGGTAGTTTGTGGAAGGATGGTGAAGATGGTGTCGGAATCTCATGATTCTTGCAGATGACAACTCCCGTATTCTCTCCTCCGCCGTGAACATTAGCGGTTGGTAGTCTTCAAATAACGATGGCCGGAAATAGAAGCGGTAAGGGAGAATGAATTGTTGTTCTATGAGAGATGAAGAAGAGAATGGATGAATTTGTGTGGAGAAGATTGTAGATCTTTGGTACTGATTTTTAAGTAATAGTTGAGAGTAAATGAATGTGATGTACAATGACATTGGAAACTGATGAATTTACAGCACAAGTCAAAGATTGTAGAGAAACTTTGAATATGCTAGGAGAACTCAAAAGTCATGTTCATTCTTGGCATTGGAAACAGATGAGCATTAAGTGTAGATGATCAACGGTTGATGTTGCATGGCGCCTAAATAATCAGCATCCAATGGCTTGCAAAGTGGAGGGAAAAATTGAAGGGAAATTTTTTGGGTTAATGATAGCTTTGGGGGATAAGCTTTAGTAAGTAAGATTACTCAACGCAATTTGCGTAAGTCAGAGTAGAGATTATCTCCATTTTCTAAAATAAACGACAATATCAATTACTATAGTTTTGATGTATAAATATCTAATTAATATGTATTTATATCATGTATTTACTACAATACTATAATAATGGATATTGACATTAATTTTAAGAAATAAAAAGGATCTTAACGCCCCCCAAGTCATCCAAACTACTGAGCAACAATTCTACTTGGGTCTTCTAAAGAACAATGTGTACTGGGACGACATGAAGAAGGACACTAAACAATTCATCAATGCTTTTTTCATACTTGTCAATTCACCAAGCACCCTATTCACCTTCAATATGTCATGTTACACCCTTTACTAGTGCAAAACGATGTATGGGAAGATAATTACTTTGACTTTATTGTAGGACTCCCTTCCATCCAAACAAACACGGTTATCCTAGTCGTTGCTCATTTTGGTATGTTGCCAACATATTTTACTGCTACTAAATTAAGTTGTTAAATTAATTGCTAAGATAATTTATTGCTGACATACCCAAGAGCATTATCTCCGATCATGAGCCTATTTTTTTGAGCAAGTTTTGGCACCTACTCCTTTATTTAAGTGGCACCAAACTTTACATATCCACTTACCACCCTCAATTATTCAATACTCTCTTGAGTATCTACGCATGTCTAAATCAGACGTTCAAATAATAATGCTTCTTGTGAAAAAAGAAACAATAATAATGCTGGTGAGGCAGAAAAAGAAACAATAGTTTGGTAGACCATACTCCCACAAAACAAAGACAAAGAGTGGAGGAATCTTCTTATAATGTTTTATTTATTAAAAATGCTTAAATGTCACGACATTAATTTGTCATATAGGACACAATTTTAATTTTAAAATTGGTCGGTACATATTGTCGTACACTATAACATTATTTTTTCCTCCTTTTTTGGTGAATAGCATCGTAGTTTATTAATGTATTAGGTTTTGCTAACAAGTGTTTTCGAGATCCTCTACAATTGATCACCACATATAAAAGGGGTTAGTGTCGAATAAGGAAAACACAAGGTTAGGAGGATGGCAGAGGTGAAACTACATGGATTTTGGTATAGTCCTTTTACTTTAAGGGTTGTATGGACCCTAAATCTGAAAGGTATTCCATATGAGAACATAGAGGAAGATCGTTTCAATAAGAGCCCTCAACTTCTTCAATATAACCCAGTACGTAAAAATACTCCGGTGCTAGTTCATGATGGAAAACCCATATGTGAGTCCATGATCATTGTTGAATACATTGATGAGATATGGCCACACAACTCATTGCTTCCTACTGAATCCTATGACAAAGCTCAAGCCCGATTTTGGGTTAAATATGTTGATGGCATGGTAAATTTTTCAAAACTTAATCAGCATATATATATTTGTATTTTATTTTTTACTTTTAATTTCAAGCCTTTCCATAGTGATCATTTGATTATAGGCAAAACTACACTAGATGTCAAATTAGTTTTTTCAAAAGAAAAACTTAGTCAAATTACTCATTTATCTTTACTAATCGTATACTATTAAAAATTAAGAATGTTTCACACTCAACACCAAAATTAGACTCTCTCTGACTACAAGATCACAAATTTAGATAAAATCTAAAAATGAAAATGCTAACTTTGATGAATTAGATATTTCAATGGTTAGTATATGATGTAATTTAAATGTTATCCGGATAAACTGAAGATATAATTTACCTTGATTCTTCTCTAAAAAAATAAATAAATACCTTGTTGAATGGTTAAGTAAAACTTTTGATAACAAACATAGGTCAAAAGTAGTTTGGTCCAATATTGTTGATATTTTTATATATAAATGACCAACTTGATACGAAGAAAAAAATGACATTTCGAAAACTTTAAATTAAGTTAAAGGAGTATGGTGTAGTGTTGCCTATTTTATAACTATAATCTATAACCAATTTACTTTGCCTTGTGTCTTATAAACATCACTACCTTACCTTATATGTTCTAACGATACCATCATGATTCAAACTAACAACACTATTGGGATCAATACTTCAAGATTTCGGCAATTGAGGCATTCCGTCATAGCATAAGTCGTGAAGAGCGAGAGAAGGCAAAAGAGAATTTATGGGCGCGACTCAGAGTTGTTGAGGATCGGTGTTTGGATGATCAGACGAAATTCTATGGAGGAAACACCATTAGCATTGTAGACATAACTCTGGGATCTTTTGTCAAATTTATTGAAGTTCAAGAAGATATATTTGGAGAGAAGATCTTGCAAAGTGAAAGGTTCCCTCGATTGCATTTATGGTTTAATAATTTCAAGGATTTTCCAGTCATCAAAGAAAACACCCCTGACCAAGAGAAGTTGGTGGCTTTTCATAATCTTCTAATTGAAAAAATCAAGGCAATCAAGACATCTTCTTGAGAAAAATATGGCTTTTTTAATTGGTATACCAAACTTGTGTATCTGGGTCATTTTGTTGTGCGTATTTCTTGATGTTAATAAAATATGCTTTATGTTTCAAGGATTTCATTTATTTTAATATTGTTATGCGTGTCTTAAAATCTCATCAAGCAATTGTATGGAAATTTGGAGTTGGTTCAGTCCTTGAAAAATTGCAAGGCGCTAGCATCATAACGTAAGATGATTTGTCAATTGTTTTTCAAGCTGGTTGCTCTTGGGGAAATCACAAGCCAATGCTCTAGATCGCAGGGCAATCCATCTGCAACGAATTTGGATTACGAGGCAATCCTGTCTGAGCGTGAGGCGATTTTATCTCGTTTTTTAAACTATATTTAAGCACTCTTTCATTTTTTGTTGTTTAATCTTGAGACCAAAAGATGATATGTGTGCACTTTCTTAAAGTAAGTTTGTAGTATTTGAGTCTTTCAAGATGTGGAAAGCCATAGTAAAAAATGAGATAGGGTTGTAGAACAAAAACATAGAACCGACCCAATGGTGGTTAATACGAAGACATCATATTTAACATGTTTTGCTATGAGCACGAGATCGTGAAAAGTAAGCCTTGTTAGAGATATTTTATAGCCTTGTTAGAGTTAGAGTAGCCCATAGGTTGCACCGCAAGTCTTAGTGGCAGTTAGAGTTAGTTACTAACTACATACTATAATTAGAAAAGTAGTAGCATTGTACCATTGTATCATTTATAAAATATATTCAATACAAATTATGAACATTTTCTTTTTTTAAAACATATTCAATACAAATTATGAACATTTTCTTTTTTTGAATAAATGAACATTTTCTTTTTGTTTCCTTTACTTTCTTGCATTTCACAATTCTAACATGCTATCTTAGAGCTATTTTTCTTTCTTTTTCTAATGCTGTGTCTGTTTTCCATGGTCGCGTTCACTCCTTTTCTTGATTCTGAGAGAAGTTTTCTCTCTTTACATGTCAAATTCTCACATTTAATCTATGTTAAGCTTGTTGTATTGAGAGAAAAAAAAAATCATGACATTCATTTCGTGTATTCAATTAATTGAAAGTTTAAAAATTAAAATTAATGAACTAACTCCAACAAAGTCTCTCAATTCACTAACTTGTCCCTTTAAGGTATAAGATGAGTTCAAATGAAACAATTACTTATCAACTTTACCTATTTTTTGACCAGACTTTGAATTACTATATCTCATTCTTATAAGAGCCAAATAGTTAACCCAAAAAAAAGTTTACACCACCACCATTGTCTATGAAATTTGTCAAAGAAAAATGTTTATAATTAAATGTTTTTTTCGCAATTATGTTGAAAACACCGAATTAAACAATTATATCATATTATCCAAACAAATGAAAGAAAAAATAAACAATTCTATCATTAATGATGTACACAATCTTTTTCATATGTTTTTCCTTTCTAATACAATATTTTTTCCTGTTAATGATGCGAGCACTTACGACACCAAATTGGGTCTTGAGTCTTGACTTAAACCAACATGAGATATATATTAAAAAAATGCCAACAACTTACATTTTGTAGAAAAAACTACGTCATATTTTGTTTTCTTTTTACAATTTTGTCTTTTCTCATCTTCAATTCACAACTTAATATTCAAATTATTATAGTTTGTTAACGATAGCAATGCATCGAGTAAAAAATCAAAGCGATATCAACACGTCTTCTATTTTAATTTTTAATTTGATTAGTTGACCAAGTCAAATGGCTCCGTGGATGATCCTATTTAAAAGGGTTAGTGTTCATTTAGGAAAACATGCACAAGCTATAAGATGGCAGAGGTGAAACTTCATGGATTTTGGTATAGTCCTTTCACTTTAAGGGTAGTATGGACCTTAAATCTAAAGGGTATACCATATGAGAACATAGATGAAGATCGTTTCAATAAAAGTTCTCTGCTTCTTCAATATAATCCAATACACAAGAAGACTCCGGTGCTAGTTCATGATGGAAAACCTATAATTGAGTCCATGATCATTGTTGAATATATTGATGAGATATGGTCACACAACTCATTGCTTCCTGCTGATCCCTATGACAAAGCTCAAGCCAGATTTTGGGTTAAATATGTTGATGACATGGTAACAAATTTCAATACTTTATCATCATAACTTTCATTCTTATTCCACTTCTTTACCATTGTCTACATGATCTTTGAATGATAGATACTATTAAGAATGTTTCACACTCAAAACTAAAATTGGACTCTAGTTGATGACAAGATCACAATCTTGGATAAAAGAAATTAAAAAATATCATGCTAATTTTGATGAATTAGATACTGTAGTAGTCATTATGATGTATTTTAGATGTTATATTGATGAAATGAAACTGTAATTTATCTCTTTGAATGGTTTCGTAAAAGTTATGATAACATACATAGACCAAAAATGAAGTTTGGTCAAATATTGATGAAGTTTTTAAAGATAAATGACCAACTTGACATTAAAAAAATATAAATGACCTTTTTAAAACTTTAAATTGAGTTAAAGGATTCATGTTATAGTTTTACATATTTTATAACTATATTCAAGACCAATCAAGAGTGAGACTTCTAAGACCTCAGTTTTAACCACATCAACAAAAAATATTTTTTTCAGTCGATTTAATTAACAAAAATGTCTCGTATGCACACAAAAAATCTCATATTAAAATTTGTTTTACCTCTCCCTTACTATTGAAAATCATCGGAGTATAACTAATATATTTTACCTTCTATCTTGATTCAAACTAACAACAATATTGGGATCAATACTTCAAGTTTCCGGCAATTCTGGCGTTCCATCGAAGCATAATTAAAGATGAAGAGCAAGAAAAGTCTAGGGAGAATTTATCGGAACGACTCAGAGTTGTTGAGGATCAGTGTTTGGATGATAAGAAGAAATTCTATGGGGGAGAAACCATTAACATTGTAGACATAGCTCTTGGATCTTTTATCAAATTTATTGAGGTTCAGGAAGATATGTTTGAAGTGAAGATCTTGAAAAGTGAGAAATTCCCCCGTTTGTATTTATGGTTTAATAATTTCAAGGATATTTCGGTCATCAAAGAAAACACCCCTGAACAAGAGAAGTATGTGGCTTATGTAAAGCCTCTTATTGGAAAAATATTGGCATCTTCTTGAGAAAACTATGACTTTTATGAATTGGTATGTAAAACATGAGAAATTCTAATACAACTCGCTTCAGAAGTGATCCACCATAAATTAATACTTCATACAATTTTAAAACACCAATGACGATGTATGTCGTCTCGTAATAAAGTATTTTTATCTTCATGGGTCATCTTGTAATGTGTATTTTTATGCTAATGATAGTTGCTTTAACTTTAAACAAGTAAAGTAGTTGCATTAACTTGTCCTTCTACGTTTGTTATCAAATTAAAAAAAAATTATATTTATTTATTTATTAATTATTCGGTTAAACAACAATTCAACCATTCGAATCACAATTTAGAAGTCTTATCGGTTCGATCTTCGGTTTGAATTTTGAATCATAGATTACAACATAAAATTTTGCCGAAAGATGCTAAATGCATCCACTTATGTTAAGGAACTATGTGTCATCACATTGATAGTTAAAACATAGATGTCTTATCTCTTAGGCTGCAAACTCGTGAATCGTGATCCATACATATCAACATAGTTTGCGCGAACTCATAACCTAAGTAATCCAAACTCCGGAGCAATAAATCTACTTGATCAAGTTATTATGAGACCATCTATAAATCTAGGGCTCAAAATCGAGTGGTTGATGCTTTGTTTCCCGTCCATGAACAACCACAATGCCTTGCATTACTATTTTCCATTGGGATTTCATCCAATAACTCAAAGATAACATTAAAGATGATGTTGTGGTCCAACTGTGGCACAAAAATGGATACCAATTTAAACATGTTGGGGTGAGTGTGGATTTGTACAATGGTTCATCCTTTGTAAGTCAGGTCCAAGTGGTTGAATGACTATGTTGTTCAATAGGTCAGAAGGAAGAATTTGCACAACCATCTTTTTGTAACACAACTGTATCTTACCGTTTATACTAATCCTTATCCATACGTAGAATTTACTTACGGTTGTAGCATTATTCTCACTATATACAGTGAACAAAAGACATTAATAAAGGCAAGAAATCATTTGAGTTAACCTAGAGAAACAAAGTTGACTACACTTACGGAGTAATTTGATTCTCTTTTTAATTTTATTTCTGTTGCACCATTCTTTTTTCTTTTTTTGGTAGTGTTGAGAAATGACTCAAAATTATGATGCTGGGAAAGCTGAAAATCGTGACGCGATTTTCAGAGGCGTGACGCAATTTTGCTAGCAGAATGGATGGTTTCTGCTGAAGGAAAATCGTGGCGCGATTTTTTGCAGCGTGACGCGATTTCTGGATAAGGTTGCCGTACGCATCAACCGTGGCGCGATTTTGACTTATCTGAAACACTATTTAAGCACTACATGACCCATTTGTTGGGTAAGCTTGGAGAATCTCATGGAAACCAAAAGAGAGAACTTTTAGGGTTTTAGATACTAAAGGTTGAGGGTCTTTGGGTGAGGTTCAAAACTTCAAGATGTGAATCTTGAAGAACCAAAAGAGGGGGCTCTTGGGAAAAGGGTTGTGCCTTTTGGGAAGATTCATGGGGTTGGGAAACACATGAGTGGAGAGTCTTTTGTGAGCAACTTGGGTGAGTCTTGTGAAACCAAAAGAGAAGATTCTTAGTGAAATCAAAGGCTAAGGATTGGTTCTCTTTTGGGGGTTAGATTCTAGAGTTGGGAAACAATTGTAAACACTTTGGGAGAGTGAAAATTCATGAGTGTCTTGTTCATTGGTGAGATTGGGAAAATGGGTATAAATTATGGTTGTTCTTTGTGAGCTTGTTAAAGCTAATTTCTTGTAACCCATTGTGTATCTCTTTGTAAGAACTCATTGATAGTGGACTGGAGAGATCAATCTCTCCCTCAGGGTAGGTCAAGTTGGGCCGAACTGGGTGAACATTTCTTGGTGTTGTTATCTTTTCTTTTACTCTCTTTATCTTGTTTATTCTTTGATTGAATTGTGATTTTGCTATGCACTTGTTTTCTAGATTAAATCAAGCTTGTTGTTGCTTGTGGTTACTTTTAGTTTTGGTTGCCATTGATACTTGCTCCACGAATCTAAATTTCATTGGTGTGAAATTTTGATTTGAGACCGAATTCACAACAATTGACGCTCATCGTGGGGGCAAGAGGAGAAGTTTGTCAAGTGTGCACCATGGGTACCAAAGGTTACATCTTGGAGATGGAAGCAAGCATGGTTCAACGGGAGTGTATTGAAGCATTGAAGGTTGAGGTTTTAAAGCAGGTCATCCTAGCACAATCGGAGAAGGTTAAGTGTGAAGAGATGAGGTCATGATGGTGGTGTCATGGCGGTGATGTGTGTGTTCCCAATGGGTAAGTTCAACTTGGAGAGGCGGTGGTAACAATACTTGTGATCAACCTTTGAGGTGGAGTGGCAACGTGAAAGCATGGTGTGTGTACGCATTTGGAAGTTGAGGTAGAGAAAGCTCAACTTAAGGTGGAGTTAGTGACACCGAGAATGGTACGACTATGGAGGCCTTGGGTGTTATGCTCTAATTTTGAGCATGTGAATTCTTCAAGAGGACGGAAGGCATTCCGGGGGTTGAAGAATGTTTGGCATGACTTGTGGGATTACCGGAAAAAGGCCAAGGGTAATTGGAAGCAAGTGAATCTTCGGGAGGACGGTTTTGACAACTCCGGGGGGCCGAAGAGGTTATGGTGTAGGCTTGTGGAACTACCTAAAAATCCTAGTGTAGTTGGATGCAAGGATCTTCAAGAGAGCGGAAGGCATTCCGAGGTTTGAAGAGGTAAAGGTGAAAGCTTGTGGAACTACAAAGTGTAGTTGGATGCAAGGAATAAGACTTGGAAGCTTGTGGAACTACCAAGGGTGGTTGGATGCAAGTAGAGGTCAGTGTGTGGATCAAGGTTCAAGCGGGGCTTTAGACTCGATTGGTTTTGTCTTGAGGAATTGTTCAAGGCAAGGTTAAGGAGCAAGGTGGTTGATGGTTAAATTGGCATCACAACAAATTTAGAGTTAAGGTGGAGAATTGTTGAGAAATGATTCAAAATTGTGATGCTGGGAAAGCAGAAAATCGTAACGCGGTTTTCAGAGGCGTGACGCGATTTTGCTAGCAGAATGGATGGTTTCTGGTGAAGGAAAATCATGGCGCGATTTTTTGCAGCGTGACGCGATTTCTGGATAAGGTTGTCGTACCTTGGGTCGTACGCATCAACCGTGGTGCGATTTTCTCAGGCGTGGCGCGATTTTGACATATCTGAAACATTATTTAAGCACTCCATGACCCATTTGTTGGGTAAGCTTGGAGAATCTCATGGAAACCAAAGGAGGGAACTTTTAGGGTTTTAGATACTAAAGGTTGAGGGTCTTTGGGTGAGGTTTAAAGCTTCAAGATGTGAATCTTTGAGAACCAAAAGAGGGAGCTCTTGGGAAAAGGGTTGGTGCCTTTTGGAAAGATTCACGTGGTTGGGAAACACATGAGTGGAGAGTCTTTTATGAGCAATTTGGGTGAGTCTTGTGAAACCAAAAGAGAAGATTCTTAGTGAAATCAAAGGCTAAGGATTGGTTCTCTTTTGGGGGTTAGATTCTAGAGTTGGGAAACAATTGTAAACACCTTGGGAGAGTGAAAATTCATGAGTGCCTTGTTCATTGGTGAGATTTGGAAAATGAGTAGATATTAGGGTTGTTCTTTGTGAGCTTGTTGAAGCTAATTTCTTGTAACCCATTTTGTATCTCTTTGTAAGAACTCATTGATAGTGGATTGGAGAGATCAATCTCTTCCCCAAAGTAGGTCAAGTTGGGCTGAATTGGGTGAACATTTCTTGGTGTTGTTATATTTTCTTTTACTCTCTTTATCTTGTTTATTTTGTGGTTGAATTGTGTTTTGCTATGCACTTCGTTTCTAGATTAGATCTAGCTTGTTGTTGCTTGTGGTTACTTTTGGATTTGGTTGTCATTGATACTTGCTCCACGAATCTAAATTTCATTGGTGTGAAATTTCGATTTGAGACCGAATTCACATCAGGTATATATATATATATATATATATATATATATATATATATATATATATATATATATATATATATATATATATATATACCTCCAACATTAAGTCAACACCTCCAAAATTAATATTGACTCATCTAAAAATAAAATCAATCATACACACATTAAGTTTTTATATGGACTACACTCACATACATATTTGCACTTTAATTGAAAACGATAAATAAAACAACGCAATGTTAACAAATACCTTAAAAACAAAATACTTAAAAAATATTGTTAAAAAAATCCTTAAAAGAATATTTTATCTTGAAAATACAAGTTAAACATTTATCAAAATAATAAATATATGATTTTCTATAAACAGTTATATATATATATATATATATATATATATATATATATATATATATTTTACAAAGACCTTTTTTTTTGTTAAGCAATACCTTGGAGGGCCTAATGTCCCTCCCTTAAAACTAATACTACCATAAAAGATTTTTTTTATAGAAAATGTTAACAAATGTTCTTATAGCATTTTCAATAGAGTCTTTTATTTAACAAGGACATCACCTATTAAGAACTTCCATTTAAGAAAGAAAAAAATGAGTATCTATTAGTTACCGACAATGATATAAGGACTCTCTCTCTTTAACAACTGATGGGTCTGACAATTAAAATAGGAAATAAAGCATATAAAAATGTGATTATTTCTCTTTTTAATTTCTTTTTATTTATTTTCTAAATGCATGTGTTAAAGTACATATTAATGAACTTATTTTAATAACTATTTTTAGTTTAATATTATTGGAGTCATTGAGTTTTTAACAAGTATTTTTATTTAAAAATTATAAATAAATGACATATACACTTGAGAATCATTTAAAGATCCTTGTTATTTACTACCATTGTGAATGCTCTTAGAATATACGTTAAAAAGTTTAAAGTTAAATTTTAGGCTAAATTGCATTTTTTATCCCTTAATTATATAGATAGTATCGTTTTGCTCCTTTAATTAAAATTTGATTTATTTTGGTCTCTTAACTTCTCTGTTACACATTTTGGTCATTTCTTTTAGTTTTAATTCAAAAACGTTAGATTTTCTTCATCTTTTTCTCCTCTTTCTCATCTTCATATCATTTCCATCAACCTTCAACAACAAGAATCCCAGAAAAATTCCAGAAGAAAATGAAGAAAATCTAACGTTTTTGAATTAAAATTAATGGAAATGACCAAAATACGTAACATAGAGAAGTTAAGGGATCAAAATAAATCGATTTTTAATTAAAGGACCAAAGTGATACTACCTAAATAGTTAAGAGACCAAAAATGCAATTTAGCCTAAATTTTATCTTGAGAATAGTACATTAAACCCTATTTAAAATAAAAATATTTTTTTATAAAATTTATAAATTATATTTCATTTTTAAATCCTTAACAGGACTCATATTACTACTAGTCTATGAAAGAACAAACTCATGTACACTCCTCTAAAAAAAACTCACTGCCTGCGTTCACGTACACATGCGTAGTTATCTGTTAGTGATGCAAGCACTTATGTCACAGATTCTGAATGTGCAAAAAATAATAATATAGTTTTGTCAGAAAGAAAAAATAATAATGCTGGTAGGGAACAAAAGAAACATTTGTGTGGAAGACCATGCACCCATGAAACGTTGCCGAAGATTGAAGGAAATCTTCTTCTTTTTTAGAAGGATGAAGAAAATCTTCTTTATAAGGTTTTTTATATTTATAAAGAGAAATTAAACAAATAAAGGACATATTAATTATTTCTTTTCTATTAAATAACTTTAATTTTTTAATAGAAAATCCACAAGTTCCAGCTCAACCAGCAAAAATGCCGAAATTATTAGATCGGATGTTATGAACGAGTTCGAACCCCGGTACTTCCACTTGTGTGTGAGAGTTTATAATGGCTTTGTCATTTCGTCTACCTACAAAAAAAATATTTCTTTTCTATTAAATAACTTTAATTTTTTTTAGAGAATTAAATAAATTTAATGTCTTTTTAATATAATAACAAGTAGATAGTTTTTTAAACTATTTTATTCATAGATACGTCCCAAATAAATTATAAAGAAAATAAAAAATGCAACGTCATACGGGGCTTGTTAAGTCTGACCAGTAATCAATTAGTGATAGCAATACAGAACGTCAAATATATATATATATATATGGCAATACAAATTCTATTTTGTTTCGAATTTGACTAGTTGACAAGGCCAAATAACTCCATGGGTGGATCACCATCTATAAAAGGACTGGTGTGGGTTTAGGATAACACAGCACAAGCTAGTATGGCAGAGGTGAAACTACATGGATTTTGGTATAGTCCATATACTTTAAGGGTAGTATGGACCTTAAATTTGAAGGGTACACCATATGAGAACATAGAGGAAGATCGCTTCAATAAAAGTCCTCTGCTTCTTCAATATAACCCAGTACACAAGAAAACTCCAGTTCTAGTTCATGATGGAAAACCCATATGTGAGTCCATGATCATTGTTGAATACATTGATGAGATATGGCCACAAAACTCATTGCTTCCTGCTGATCCTTATGATAGAGCTCAAGCCCGATTTTGGGTTAAATATGTCGATGAAATGGTACAAATGTTCAACACTTAATCATCATATTTGTATTTCTTTTTTTACTTTTAGTTTTCTAGCATTTCCATCGTGATCATAAACAAATTGTACTTGCACAATACTTGTTCCACTCATTTTATAGGCAAAGTTACACACACCATGATTTTATTTAATTTTATAGGCAAAACTACACGGTTAATTCAACTTCCATTCTTAATACACTTTTATTGCTATTGTGTACATCAGTACATGATCATTGAATACTCCTATATTATTTAGAATGTTTCACACTTTGCACAAAAATTAGACTCACATTGACAAGATTACAAAGTCATACGATCTAATTTATATGTTATCTTGATGAATTGAAGATATAGTTTATCTTTATGAATGGGTAAGTATAACTTTTGGTAACATACATAGATCAAAAAAGACGTTTGGTTAAATATTGTTGACGTTTTTGAACATAAATCGCCACTTGACATGAGAAAAGATGAATGACCTTTTTGAAACTTAAAATTAAGTTAAATGATTAAGGAAACAAAAAAATTAAGTTGAAGTGGTGTAGTTTTGCCTATTCCAATCTATAACTAATTTACTTTCCCTTGTGTCTTATAAACATTACCTAATATGTTCTAACCATCTCATCTTGATTCAGACTAACAATACTTGGATCAATATTTACAGATTTCGGCAATTGCGGCATTCCTCCATAGCAAAATTGGGGAAGAGCGAGAGAAGGCCAGGGATAATTTATGGGAGCGACTCAGAGTTATTGAGGATCAATGTTTGGATGATCAGAAGAAATTTTATGGGGGAGACACCATTAACATTGTAGACATAGCTCTTGGATCTTTTATCAAATTTATTGAGGTTCAGGAAGATATGTTTGAAGTGAAGATTTTGCAAAGTGAGAGATTCCCCCGATTGCATTTATGGTTTAATAATTTTAAGAATGTTCCCGTCATCAAAGAAAACACCCCTGACCAAGAGAAGTTGGTGGCCTTTCTTAATCCTCTAATTGAAAAAATCAAGGCAGTCAAGGCATCTTCTTGAGAAAATTATGGTTTTTATGAATTGGTATACAAAGCATTTGTATCTTTATGGGATCATGGGTCATCTTGTCGTGTGCATTTCTTGATGTTGCTAATAGCTGCGGCTGCCTAATGTTGTCTTTGTACGTCAATAATCAGAGTTTAAAATGATTTCATTTCTTTTAATGTTGAAAGTATGGACCACACATCTAATAAAGTAAAAGTTTAGTTGATTCCTATCTTATTTTTAGTATTGCTACCTTATAATTTTGCTCTCCGCCTAAACAGAGGGGTATTTGGTAAACAAGATTACATCAAAATTTAAATATCCCTTTTTTCTATTATTTACGAATCATGATGTTTTAGCATTTGTTTTAGTTTCAAAACTACTGATGTTTTAAAATTTCAATGTCTAATTAATGTACTTTTCATTTATACCCTTAATTGAACAGAGAAATAAGAAATCTGCAATATAATTAATGACAAATACTAGGAAGAGGTTAAATAAGAATGTTATAGTCCAAATATATTTTTAATATGTGCGATGAACTTAAAAACATCAAAAGTTTAGGAATGGCGAGAGTAGTTGCTACATAAATGCTAAATAAATCACTACAATATACTTGTTGATGTATCAGATATTTCAGAATCAATACATCAACAAGATAAAAATGGGTAAGAGGGAATTAAAATTTAAAATTTACTGAACATCTGGCACTTCAGAATCATACAGTATACTTGTTGATATATCAGATTTCTTTACAATAAAACATGCATCAAAGGGTAATCAACCTCGCAAATTGCTCTGAATAGGAGATAAACATACCTCACCACTCCCAGCCAATTCCTCGAAGTGAGTAATTGCATCTTCAAGTTGAGAAAACTGAGCAGAATACTTGACATGCAGTTCATTGGTTTCAAATTGGTTAAGCTGCCACTCTGAAAGACCGTCACCAATAATCTTCAAACCACTTTTCAGCAATTCCACTCCTTTGCTAATTCCTGCTGGAAGTTTCCTTTTTTTATTTGTTTGGTTCTTGTCATCAACTTCCATGCTATTTAATTGGTTCTTGTCATCAATTTCCATGCTCTCACATCCATCTCTCCGTTCAGCATTGACTGAAATGTTATGGATCATGTGCTTTAGCATAATACCTTCTCTTCGTAGCAGCTCAAGCTGTTCAGGACTTGGTGCAACTGTTAGAAGAGCATTTTGCTTATTGAGAAATTCTCTAAGCTCAGCATAAAATCTCTCCTTAGTTGTCTCTGTTCCTGAAATTATATCATACGAAAGTGCTGCATCCGGTGGAAGAAATCTCCATAGCTGACAGCAATTTGTGTTAGCAGCAAAATATCCAAATGCAGTTAATGCTAAATGAGTGAATGCCCAGTGACGCTCTGTCAAGATCAAGTGAAATAATTCCCATGCAGCACGACTTTTTGCATCACCATCATCACTTTCTGAAAATTCCATGTGAACAAGTCCTGTGAGGAACTGAGCCAAATGTGGTTTGCATTTGTACAAAGGGACTGAAGGCTCAGTGATAAAGATATTTTCAATCTGCGTTATGGCCTGTTCAATATCATTTGATTTGTATAGATGTTCCAGATATGAAATGATCACTAGAATTTCACCAAAAAGCCGAAGAGAATGGTCCTTTATTTCTTTGTCAACAGTACTTTTGTAGTTAGAACTAATTGAAACCAAAAACTTTATGGCCCTTGCATCAATCTCAGGTAGTCTTTCCTTGCTGCATAAAATGGGAACACTATTCTTAAGATTGGAATCAGAATGATAATTCTGGTTCAGTGAAGGGATAAAAGGAATCAGGTTCAAATGTATGAAATCCAAGTCCAACAGTAAAACATATGCATGTGGGAGATCAAACTCAATGCTGATTTTTGCTTCCAAGATTTAGGAGTCTTTGATATAAAGAAGCAGAATAAATTTATAACAAACTAACTGATCATAAGAATTTGTGAGCATGCTGTTAGAAGACTACGATTAACAATGACAAAGTGATCAACAGTAATTAATAGGAAATAAAACTACATATATAAATAGGCATATAATAATGGATATAACAACCAAATTACTTACATTGATTTCAAAGAAGACTGCAAAGAAGCAGAGAGAATGAAAACTTGAATGCCAAACAAACCGGAAGAGCATGCCGTCAATGAAGCTTCATTAAAGTTATCGATGAAGTCAAAATAATCAGATATAATTGTTTGAATGGAAGTTTTTCTCAACTCATCTGACAGCATATCAAGCGAAAACCCTTCAATGAACAGAGCCAAACACAAAATTTGTGACAAGTGTGATCTCCGATCACCAACAATAGACATAAACACATCCTCAACCACTGATTTTTCACAACAGGTTAGAAGCAAGCAAAATGATCTTGTCAATTTCCTGAAGGAAGAACGAGGAAGAAAAACTGAGTCGGAGGATCCCAGCAGCTTAAGTAATGAACATAGTTTGCTAATTATGTTGTTTGCCATTTGTGTTTCAGCATATTGCAGTACAAAGCACCAGCATTGCATCACAATCTCCCAGCAAAGGAAGTGGGGATGAAAGAAGTTATCTAGTAAGAAGGACTGCAACTCCCTCCAAGCTGTACTTGAAGAGATCACAATCATGAAGGTTTTGAATGCTTGCAAGAGGAGAGTAAACATAGGCTGCCACACCAGTTCAGCTGTTTTTCCAGAGCCAGATAATGATGGAAGTTGCAAAACAAGCATACAAGAATAGACATCTTCCTCAACTAAAACATCCAAAAACCAATTAAGCTTCTGAGTAATCGCTACTTTCACATCCTCGTCAAGCTTGAGAGAATATCTAAGGAAGTTAATAAACAAAACAACTCGACCAAGTATCAGTACTCTTGATCGGCTTATGTCTTCACAGCTACTTAAAAATATTTTGTTAACCAATGTAAAGTTACAATCAGCTAATGTTGGACAATCAAGGCCAGAATGAGGATGTTCATTGACAAATAGCCATTCCACTACCTCAAGCTTCTGTTCCACTTTTAGTTTATCAGATATTAGCAAAGACAACACCAAATCCAAGGTTGTTTCCTCCAATAGCTCCGCTATTACTGCTGATGCATTTTTCAGAAGATTTTCATTATTTGCTAAAATCCAAAAAGAAGTGATGGTTAGAATGCAGTGTGTAATCTCCCTGTACACTGTGTAGGTCTGATGAGGATACAGTGAGCATATTTTAACTGCATTGATCAGGTAAAATTTCACTGGCACAAATATCCTTTTAGCTTCAGTTACAGAAATAGTTTCATTCAGTGATGAAGACCAAACCTCAGCAGCACATTTCAAAGGCTCGGCTATTAATACAAGCAAAGACACCGCTATATTTGCTATATTCACTTCTGTAAGATGCCCCCCACCAATTTGAAGCAAAGAAACAACACCTTTCCAGGAGATACTAAGAATATTGACTAAACTGCCACCATCATTCGCAGCAAGAACACCAATTTGAGACAGCTTTTCTATTGTGTATTTTGTTATGTTGATAGCATGGACAACATGAATAGGTTTGTCAAACCTCAACTGTTTTTCATCACAAGCCTCCCAGTTTATTAATTCAGAACGCGCCTTGCATAGCTTTACAGCAACATCAATGACCGTGTGTGCGGCCTTTAATATCTCTGATCCAAATGATTGAATTTTCTGCTTAGGATCAGAAAAGAACCGTGCTTAGCGACACATACAAAGTCTTGCAGTGTAAATATGAAATGAATGGGAGAAATTTCATCATTGGCGCAGTTGTTTTACTCTTGCTACCTTAGCATTAACTATCATTGAGCGCCACACGAGTAAAAATACTAAAATGATAAATTTAAACATTCAATGACTTCATTGGAACCCGGAAGATCACAAGTGTCAAAATATCAGTGGTACCTCAAAGGACTGATAAATCATTGGGGTTCAATTTTGATTCTCAATTGATATTTTGGTACACCTCCACTCAGTCATGTATCCACAGACAAGTTTGATATTTAAGCGGTTATCAAAGTCGGACACTTCTAATAATGTGGAAAATAGAAATACATGATTTAGAGATGATGTAACCAAAAAGGAAAAATATCTTACAATAGATCAAAATTAAATCCTAGATCATATAATGACAATAATAAAAATTATACCCCCCTATTGTCAAGTTTCATGCACAGGAAGAAAATTATTACCTTGGCTTCAGATATAGAATCTTTAGTTAGATTTAACACTTCAATAGTGAAAATTTCAACATTGTCCATCAATTCCTTGTTACTAATATCGGTGAATTTCAAAAAGGCCGAAAAAGTTGATGCTGAAAATCTTAGGATCTCCAAAAGAAGCTGCAGAGAGTAAATATAAATGATTCAGGTAAAATATGATGTCACTAAAATCAATGTTTAGCCCAACAAACACGCAGATTCCTGAATGACCTTTGCAAAACTCTCAAATCAATGGCCACCATTTAACAAACCATCCCACATTAGAAAAGTTGTCGACACTTTGGACCATTCTATTCATAGGAAAGCATGATACAAACATTATCATCTCATTTCCTATATACATAAAGCATATAGAACATAACTTCATTTACATTTGTCCAGCAAAGGTATATGATATAAGTTCATTTTCATTTACTTAGAATATACCATAATCAACAAGTGTTTTTTTACGTCTAAAACAGGAGAGAATATTTATTTCAAATCACTAATCAAGAGGAAATATACAAAAATGATTGAGAGTAAATGTGGAAATACATCTATACATACATACATACATATATATATATATATGTGTGTGTGTGTGTGTGTGTGGCCAAGTATGAAGCTTTTGTGTGTGAATAAGAACCATTCAAGGACAATTTGAGCTCTCAGTCCATACAAAAAAAATAACTCCTACCTGGTAAAATACAGAGCTGTGTTCGTCTTCCTGAGATTCTTCTGTCGACAAAAGAGTCATTTGTAGATGTTTGCCAGACCATATACTAGCCTAATCAACAATATTGTGTAATCAGAAATCAGAAAGAATATATATTCCTGAAAAGGTTAGGAGATAGAAAAGTGTGTTGGAGTATGTGTATGAATAAATAGAAAGTAAAAACAACACACAAGTAAAGAAATACCTTGACTCCGAGAGTGAGAGTTTGCAGTAAACAGCTAGGTAGGTTGAAATCTATGTTTTTTAAGGCGACCTGTAGAATACTTCTGTTTAGCATGCATTGGGTAACATCCAAACATGTGAAAGTTTCCCAATAGGTCGAGCTTGCAGTTAAGGTTGAAGCAACAATGGAAACAAGTAGTAGAGTACTGAAATAGGATACAAGTACCATTGTTTAATAATTAAGCACTTACTTATCATTAAACTTAAACCAGTTTTGTCAATTGCGGAAGTGGAAAATAGAGCATTAAACTTAAACCAGTTTTGTCAATTGCAGAAGTGGATAAATAGAGGGATTTGTCCAAATTCCACTATGCACGACGGCAACAGTGTCATGGCACCGCTATAGCTGCTATTTCACAATATTCTATACTAAATAGCATATCGTGGAACAGTAGCAATTTGATCAAATTCTGCTATCCAATAGTGCTAAAGCACCGTTTTTTAACAACACTTAAACAAACATCAATCTAAGATTTATATAATGATTGGTTTCCATGCAATATTACCATTCCAAGCCTGAGCCCCAATGACAACCATCAATAATGTCAGCCTTACTTACTTCGGATTTGTAGGAAGGAAATTAAAACTGACAGCTAACAAATTTGTGCTAATTCATTTCAGACTAATCTTGAAGATCAAAAGATTGACTCAGTGTATCATAGTTCAAGTCAAGTTGTGCCAAATCTTGCAAATACATATCATATGAACAGTAGATGTTGTTCTTATGTGCACACACCAATTACTAAACATGATTATCTCACTGCTCGACCAGCTTGGATGAGTGTGCATCACGCACCTACACGTGCACACGTGCATGCACAAATTCAGAAAGGCTAACACAAGTGTCCTTGATTACGACCTTGATTTAGTACAATTATGCATAAACAATAAGATTGCAAACAAAATTACAATTATGTATAAACTAAACAGTCTTGGTTTTGATGACTCTGTAGTCGCGTAGATTACTTTCAGTGTAAATTATTTTGATTGAGTTAATTCTACAGGAATTTACTAGATATGTTCAGAATTCCGTCGAAAACTTACATTTGACTCTGAGCATTTTATAACCAAGCATATATTTACAGTTTCTTAAGTGTAAACTAAACATACACCAAAGTGCAAAATTAGTTTAAAGTTAATAACAATAAAATGAGTTTTATTTTGACAGTGCTGAGCAAACTTACTTTGAAGTGCAAAATAACAAAAAAATAAAAAAGTGTATATAAAAATTTAGTTTGACATATTGTGTATAAGTATGAGTCCATGACACATGGACATCGGTAAAATTTTAAATGACATAATTCAATATAATTGCATGTGTCGGTGTCAGAAGTGAAGTAAGCAACGAAAAATGTGTGAACTGAAAATATTATTAACTAACGAATTTAATAATAAATTGATCAGAATCTCTGATAATTGATTAACAGAACAAAATAATCTAACAATCATCAATAATCAGTGAAATATAACGTAACAAGCATTGAAGAAGATGAAGTGAAGAAAGGATACTACAAGACAATTCATGACGGAAGCATGATCGGATTCAGAAGCTTCTTTCAAGCTTAAATTTCCTAGATCGGTGAACAATTGAACACGATCTTCAACAACCTGCAACGAAAATGAACGAAAAACGAAGTGGAAATTTTAGCGCGAAACCCTAAAATCAGTGAACAGGATGAAAAGGTAGCTGATAAGTAGAAAAATTGAAGCGAGAAATGGAAGTAGCTTGCCTCGGAGGATTTAATGGCGGCGAGTACACGGTGGATATCGGCGCCGGAGTTTCCTTCCGCCATTTTTTCACTGTTTGTTATCTTCGTATTCTCTTTTTTCTTTTTTGATATTTATATTTCGATTTTTGAACTGCTTTGTTGTTTTCTCGTTTGGTTCTGTGATTTTCCCGCTCTTTTCCCAACGCAAAATTGGTCGGTCCGGGTCGACCCGAGTCAATCAATGTGAACTCTGAACAAATTTAGTTGATTCATGTTCGATTTATACTTATTTCACCTCCCCTAATATCGAATTACACATCCTGTCAGCTTTGAGAAAAATACACCTATCTCCCCTTCAAAAATAATCCCTAATCCCTAATATATGTGTGTGTAACATTTCATATTTTTGTTTATAGTTGGATGAACTCACTTTCGTGAAACTGGCTCACAAATGTATTTAAAAATTTGATGACCACACACATGCATAAATTGAGTTGACGTGTACTTGCATAAATTTTGAAAATTCATAACTTAAAAATGATGCATTGACTGAATTTACATGCATATTAAAGTATAAATTTCATATGTTGTCAAATCAACAAGAAAAGTGGATCAAATAATAACAACGGCGAAAATTAAACAACTCCAACAAATAGAGATTTAACCTATAACAAATCTAAAACCTATTTTTTTCAACGTTTCCGGTTTTATTTTTTTTAAGAAAAACAAGGTTGATTAAAATAAGCTTATCAAAAATCATGTTATGATTTGAATCACCCTGTATGGCCATAAGACGTATTTTGCAACATGGTATGAATCACCACTAGGTAAGAGAAAGAATACTAGAGAAAAATGTTAAGTTGAGACAAAAGATCTTCTCGTATCTTTTGTCTCGCGTTCTCAACTTAATATTTTAGGGATTCATACTAGACTTTCAACTAGATCGTCTACCCGTGCGACATATATTGTTAAAAAGATTACTTGCAATTCATTATAATACGTCACACAAAATTATAACAAATACTGTGGCAAAACAATTCACAATCTCAGGAAATATGAATGGATCTTAATGTGATTTTTTGATAAAAGTAGTTCATAATCCATAAGTTGAAATACACGCAGAAATATTTTACATACGTAGTCACTCTAGAAGCATATCATACTGCATTTTCCATCTGTAACCAAAAAAAAATACCGCATTTTTCATCTCATGAAATCAATTCCCAATCTGTGTTGTTCCGAATTGGTCATATAAGAATAACGATATCAATATCAATATCTGCACTGATCGATTTAAAAAAGAATGTAGTTGAGAAATAATATTGATATCAAAATCTCCTCACTTCTTGTAAAACATAGATTACCACATTGTTCTCAATGTTGTAAATCAGTTCACATTTTGAATGTCTGAACGAATTAGACTTGTTATAAATCATTTGACCCCTACTAAGTACAAATAATAGAAGCTACTCTCTTAATCAAGCAATAAGCCAAAGAGTTTCTGAATATAATAAATACTGAAATTTCACTAAACTACACATCTAGCAAATACAAATCAATGTAAGAACTTAATTAAATAAAGGTCTAGAATTTGACTCAACTGAGTTATACACATAAACAAAAATAACAGTGAACTGTGAACCCACTTCAATTTATCCCTCAAACAGAAGTTAGGCAATTAGAGTCTCTTGCAAAATCTGCATAGAAAAGAAGTGAAAAAAAAAAGTGAGTTGTAGAGGAAAAATGTGGAAGCTACATATAAAAAATAGTTACACATCAATGAAAATTAGTATAACTATTAATGCTTTCAGCAATGAAAATGAATGAGCAAGGGCATAAAGAGATGATAGTCACTAATTCAAGTTGGAAAGCACTCAATTTCAAGTTGTTTTCGTGCCTCATTTTATTAAGAAGAATGATAGCATATAGTAGTAAAAAATGTTCCAAGGCACACTTCTACCTTTATGTCAAGCCAATCCTATAGTGAAACATACATAAGTGATGACAAAGCAATTACCTCTTTGTTCAAAGATATATGCAAAAATAGACAGTATCCATTTTTCTCAATTCTTTCTATAAGAAAGTGTTGTGTCTCATCAAAAGCATGAGAAAACATTAAGTAACTGACAACTCAACCCAAAGCATCTAAAAAATGAGCAAAGAATCAAAGCCATAAAGCAAAAAAAAAAAAAAAAAAAAAAAAAAAAAAAACTGGAAGGAAAGAGTAAAAATGATAAAATCAACTCAACAAAACAAATCAACTATGCTTAATAACATCAATTTTGGTATTATTAGCAAGGTATTTGCTCATACCGAAATTTTGGAAAAACATAACATCTTAGCTAAAAGTACATTATTATAATTTCATGAAAATATTTTTATGTGGTCTGTTTTGACAGCAACAAAAATCAAGAGAAGACTACAAATTGTATCAATTTCAAAGTAACCATCATTCTCATTTATATTGGAGGCATCAATTTCCATGTCATCATGGAACAACATAACATCTTAGAAACAAAGTAAAATATTTTAGAACAGCAAAAATATTTATATGCTCTCTTTTGACAGCAACATTTATATCAGCGACATTTCAAAGTAATATCAAACATAATTGGGAATCGAAAATGCTACTCTACGAAGACAATTACGATATAAAAGTTAATATTATGGTAAAGTTAAGACAATAACGAACCAACCTTTTAAGCAAAGTAAAGCAGATTCAACCTTCCAACTGTTTCTGCCATGATGAAAGAATTCATGTGGGACATTTCCAACCTAGCAGAACGATATCTATTAGACTATTAATGTTACAGGCTGCACGTGACGATTTTTTCACAATGTTCACATACTTTTATAGTGTCATTTGCAGAGCTATATTTGGTAGGATGTTTTGGAGAAATTGTTTGAAAATATACATGAGCGAAAGAGGCAAAACTGGAAAATGAAAAAATGAAGATATGAAATCTATACAAACCAACATGAATTTCCAATAAGTATCCTAAAGTTAATTGAAGCATCCTAAACAAATTTTCAACCTTTCAGACAGAACGGAAAAATCACATAAATACCGATAAAAAACATATGAGGAAAATGCTATAGTGCAACTAATTAAACAACCATTGTTCCCCTTAGGCCTTTCCATCCTATAACGTAAACATCAAGCCTTTCTTGATTGTTGCATTCCCTGATGCGATTTTTACAACAAAAGTGCATGGCAATATCAACTTTAACCACTTTCATGATATATTAAAAAAAATTAAAACTCAAAGGCGATAAATAATACAAAATTGATTCATACCGTTTTACCAAAGAGAAACTGTATCGGGTTGGAGTTGTTGTCAAAGGATTGTAATAGTGTTAACAGACTTGATGAATCTCTTTCACCCATAACTATTTTTAAAAAATTTGGGCCAGGATATTGACAAATTCAGTCTTCTTTCATCCAAGTGCGGCAGGTTGGTTTCAAAAATTGCATACGGCGCAGTCTCATCCCCTCGCCCATACTCTCTTTCACTTCGGTCAAACAACACCAAAACAAATAATCAAACTACAAAATCAACATTTATATCAAACAATCAAACTACAAAATCAACATTTATATCAGATAATTTTCCAATGTCAAGACCAAACAAAAATTAACAATTGAATTAAGCTAAATTTCATAGTGAATAATCTGAGATCATAAGAGAAAAAATCTAAGCATCACCTCAACGTTTGAAATCGAATCGTTGCCGCAACGCTATATCGAGGAATGGAAGAATCCAGATGCTCCGCGACTACCTCCTCCATTGGAGAAGAACTACCGTGCAATCATAATAGGTTTCTCGTTGTGACCACTGCGAATAATGGATTGGCTAGTTGAAAAAGGAAAATACGGAAGAGAAAGAAACAGAGGAGTAAAGAGTGTGATATTAACACTCCGGATGTGAAGGAAGAATGAGAGATAGAAGCATAGGAGCAAAGAGAAGATCCATAAAAATTATAGATGGTTAGGACATGATGAATGATGATAGAGAGCATGAACCACCTTTTGCTTTGAAAATGTGTAACAACTAACAACCAGCAATCCTGCAATTTTTTTTGTCTTTCTTGAGCAGCGCACAACCTATTGATTGGCGATGCTGACACAATTTTTTTGTTTGCATTTATTATTAGCAAAGACTATAGGTAAAATATCGATGCCAATGTGGTAGACGCAAATTTGAATTTTGAACTTCAAATTTGGGGCGCCAATTCAAATTAGGTTTAGGGTTGGAGTGTGGAGCAGAAGGGGAGATATGTGGAGCAGAAGGGCAGAACGTCGATGGATGGAGGGAGAGGCTTGGTGGTCACCGCCGATGGATGGGAGAGAGAGTTGGCAGTGATGATGATAAGAGGAAGAAGAAGAAGCAGCGTGTGTTTTTTTAGAGAGGTGCATAGTAATTTTTATGGATTTCCAAGGATTTAAATTTCAAATTTGAACTTATTGTTGTGATGTGCAAGCTAGCATTCAGATAAGATCAAAGGCTGATATGATAGTTGAGCTCAAAGATAGAGATCCAACGGTCAACATTGTTTTGGAGCCAAATTTTTGGGTTTAAGGTTATGTAATTAGGGTTTGCATGTTTGCTAGGATTAGATATAAAGGATTTGATGCTAGAATGAACTTTTTCTTTTTTAAGTCTTATTT
This sequence comes from Medicago arabica, assembly GCA_946800305.1. NCBI lineage: Eukaryota > Viridiplantae > Streptophyta > Magnoliopsida > Fabales > Fabaceae > Medicago > Medicago arabica. The sequence goes on along the minus strand of OX326965.1, from coordinate 53,800,105 downwards.
TAGGGATGATGTAAGGGGTGTTTGCTTGCTTCATAATTCTATTCATTAAAAATTAAATCCTAGTATCAATCTCTATAATATATTTGTCTAACATCAACATGCAAAAGTAACTAACAACATCAACATTTTATTGAGAACAACAATTGTTTAGATTCTTAATACATTTGTATAAATTTTTAAGACAAATGTTGTATTAAATTTTAACTTGTATAAACAACATGACACATTTGTATAAATTTTAGCTTGATTATAAAATGTACAAGTTTTAATATAATACATTGTCATAATACGTGTAGATTTGTACATGATAGAAAAATTCATACACTAATAATCCAGTATGATCTTTCGCAATTTTCTTGCAATTCAGTTCAGTCACCGACAAAAAATAATATCAAATTAGTTACCACTGGAGAGAGCCCATGCCCACTAACCTCAAATACATGTCTTTCATGCATTTTTTTTAGGGAAATACTCTTTAAAAAAAATAAAAACCTAAAATAATATTTAAAGACCTTAATTAATAACTTTTTATGAAAATGTGTGTATTTCATACATTGAAATTTATAGTATTTAACTTTTTTAAAAATAATTTTATAATTTAAAATCCTTGAAAATAGCCGGGACATTTCTTAGCGAGATTTGTTTTGTTTTATGTTTTATTATTATAAGAAAATTGACAATTTTCACCATTTAAAACATGGTACTTATATGATGTGGACATAGATAGAAGAGAAGAGTATACCCTTGTTTTTATCTAACAGACCAAATCCTTTCCGCGCCATTTTAAGCAAATATTCTTCTCCAACATCTCCATTGGTAGTAACCTCCGATCCTCATGGAACATTTTCATTTCTCTCTCTCTCTCAACAACAATCTCCTCTCAAACAAACAAACCCTCTCTTTCTCTTTCCAAATTCCCAACAAAAACAAAACTTCAACCCCCATTTTTCTCTTTTGGGTTCTTCCAACCCTACCGGCCCCAAAACCTTGCATCCCCAACACAACAATCTCTCAACCTCAATTTCACGTTCACCTTCACTTTATGGACACACAAACAGGTAATCTAATTTTGCTAATTACTCCCTTTTATTTTAGGTTTCACACCATTCCTCCTTTGTTGTTCATAATTTTATTTTTATTGCACCCGTTTCTTCACAATTTTATTTAAAAATAAAAAAAGAGAAAGAAATATGTTCTTCATTATCTCAATTTATACATTGTTGAACATATCTATATTTCTATAGGGTTTAAATTCTCAAGCTCGAATGGTTATATGCGGGATGGATATTGAGAATTTTTTTACAGTTTATAGCAAAAGGTGGTTGGGTTGAGCTAACGGTATAATTTTCAATCATGAGTAATGAGGACCCTGGAATTTCAGGCTATCAATATAAAGGTACAACAAGTGTTGCGTTTAGTGACAAAACGTCTTCTGATAAAGATGATGAAGATAATATATGTCTACAGACAGGTGAAGAATTTTCTGCTGAGTTCTTGCGTGATCGGGTTGCTTTAAGGAGACTTCCAGTTATAACTGACGCAGAGCAGCACCTGCCAAACAGATTGGACGTCAATACAATTAATAATAGTAACAATTACCAACCGGTATATGAGAATCAAAATCATGTTCTTGGACTAGGGAGAATGGGTTCTGATAGCAATTTGGATTTGTCAGAGATTGCTTTAGCTAGAGGCTATGTTGCTGAAGTTGATAATAGGGGTTATCATAATAATTTGAGCAGATACCAGTGTGAACATGGTCTTGTAAGACAAGCATCAAGTGCATTTTCAAGACAATTATCTGGTAGGTTTTCTGACGGAAATGATCAAGTTTCCTCGATACCAAATACTCCAACCATTTATGTTGTTGAGTCTCCTCGTTCGTGCCATCCTTATGGGACAGTATTCTCAGAAGGTTCTCTCTACAAAAAGATAAAGTTTCTATGTAGTTTTGGAGGTCGAATACTGCCAAGGCCAAATGACGGGAAGCTGAGATATGTGGGTGGGGAGACACGAATTATATCGATTGGGAAGAACATGACACACGAGGAACTTATGGGGAAGACTTATGGTATTTGCAATCAAACTCACATTATCAAATACCAGCTCCCTGGAGAGGATCTTGACGCTCTTATTTCTGTTTGTTCCGATGAGGATCTTCAGCATATGATTGAGGAGTATGAAGAGCTTGAAAGAGCTGGAGGATCTCAACGACTTAGGATTTTTCTCGTAACTTCAAATGAATCTGAGAGTCCAAGTTCTAATGAATCAAGAGTCAATCAACAAAGTGATGTTGATTATCACTATGTTGTTGCTGTTAATGGTATGTTGGATCCAAGTCCGCGAAAGAATTCTAGTGGGATGAGTTTGGCAAGTCAGACAAGCCAGTTTGCAAATACCTCTGATTACAACAGTCCACATTTTCGTAGGGAATCATCCACATCTGCATTTGATTTAGAGGCAAAGGATTGCAACCCAACCTCTTCAAAATTCGCAAGCATAATGTCAAAACGAGGTCCATATTTAACTGCATTGAATGTACCAGGAAGGTCATTTAATCAAAAGCCTCCATCTCCCATCCGTGTACTACCTAAAGATCTAAAGATATCTAATGTTCAGTTATTTAAGGATCAACCATATAATGTTGCTAATGAAAACATTATTCCATTTGTCGCGGAAAAAGTTCCAAGTGACAACTCTTTGTATGTAGACAATACCAATTTTGTTAATCCGATTGCTTATTACAACAATCTTCCTCAAGGGTCTCCATGTGTAAACTGTCATCCTAGTAATCAATATATATTGGAGTCTAACCATGTCAAGAAGTCTAATGTTGAGTTTCATTTTCACAAACGAAGCAATAGTAATGAATTTGTCTCTTCTACAATTTGTAATCAAAGTGATGTGATATTTGAGAGACCTTTAGTCAACAACGAAGGTTCATACCATTTTAACAAGATTGTCTCTCATCATCCTCTTGAGTCATCGAGTGTATTTTCGGTGTGTGATGACAGGGATGTATCTCAGTATAGAATGTTACATGCACTTTCCGACTCAACACTTCTAGAGAATAGTGAGAACTACAAAGGCCACTTGCAATCTCCGCTTAATGTTGAGAGAGACAAATTGTCATCACTAGAAACTTCGAGTTCTTTGGGAGAATGTTCGGTACATCTGGGAGAGATAAATGATGGGAAAGAACGTATGATTTTACATCAAAACTTGCCGACTTTTGGAACAAGCGCTAGTTTCAAGAGATTGTCAGAAATTGGTAAAGAGAACTTACACTACAAAGATAAAAACATTGGTTGGTTCGAAGAAAAAGTTGGAGTTATGCCAAAACACTTACAACACATCTACTACCAACATGGTGCTTCCTCATCTTCACCAGATTTACAAAGCAGTGAATACAATGCATCTGCTGCACCTTTTTTCTCTTCACAATCCATTGGAAGTATGACAGAGCAACCCCATGGTATACCATTAGACCCAATTGCTTATGAGTTTTCTGTGACGAGCCAAAATTCATCAACACACCCACACCAATATGATGTGTCAGAGACAAAAGATGGCCAAACACCTCCCCCTGGCTCTTTTCAATTACGGTCTACTGAGTCCCAAGCTGACACAGAGTCTTCACTAGCTATCTCAGTAAGTATATGATGTAACCTTTGTTTTTTCAAATAAACTATGTGATTGCAGGTAAGATATGAGTATTTACATTTTTTTTATTTTAGTATCCAGATATAGTTTCTTCTTCACTAAGAGAGGTTGTTGTACATGACGACAATCCTGCATACTACCAGAACCAAAAGGACAAAAACATAGTCACTGACAAACAATATTATGAATTTTGCATCAACAAGCCAGAATCAGCAGTTGTCAAAGAGACGGTTGATTATATATCTTCAGGTATCCAATCATGCTTACAAGCCGTGTCAAATACAGCGGGAGAGGACAAACACACATCTCCTGAAAAATCAGGGGTATTGCGTGTTATTCCAGAATCTCAAAGTAAGGTGAGAAGAATTTGAAATTGTCGTGTTGGTGCTTTATATGTGACAACTATGTTATATAATTGACTTGTGGCTATTATGTACGATGATAGCCTGCAAAAGCTGATAGTGGAAACTTCACTAAGCCTATGGGTGATTCAGAAAAATCTGAAATAGAGTCTGAACTTCATGGTTTACAGGTACCAAACCAATAGATTTTGGTGTGTTGATGTATATCTGCATTTCCACCTTTGATATAATAATAAACTCTCAAATTTCATTAGGTATTATTTGGTTGATTAAAACCACTTATCTCCATATTTTACAGATTGGTTTTGTTGACTAATATGAAACATTAGTGATGATAACTGTTGTATTTAATTTCAGTAATATGAGGTTTACATGTAAAGAGATACTTCAAAGTTATTGTTATGAAACTAACACTTGCATTGTTATAATTGTATTGTTGTTAATCATACGAAGACTAATAGTGGTCTTCATTAATTGAGAAAATCGTGCTAGGACTAGTTCCACCTGAGATCTAATCTTTCCTCCAATTTTTATTTTTTTTAGTAGAAAGATTGAAAGAAGGCAAATCAAAATCCTCAAGTATCCATGTTTAACCCAAATATTTCATGTGTAAAAATATAGATTATTGAGAATGGTGATATCGAAGAACTACATGAGTTAGGATCTGGAACCTTTGGAACCGTTTATCATGGCAAATGGAGGGGAACAGATGTTGCAATTAAGAGAATAAAAAGTAGTTGTTTTGCTGGTAGATTTTCAGAGCAAGAGCGGTTGGTAAGTATCTATTGAGCATAAACAAATTGAATTTATTAGTGTTATTTACTTAGTTTTCCTTTCAAACTTGTATTATAAAATTTCATATAAAAGGTTGTTATGGAAAAGTGCTTCCATGATGAATGAATGGGGAAGGGAAAATCTCATATTTACTGGTCATTAACATTAATTCACATAAAATTATTGTTCTGTATGAGGTTTCTTAGTTATATGCTTATTGAGTTTGTTTCTCTAGACTAAAGATTTTTGGAGAGAGGCAAAGATTCTATCAACTCTTCACCATCCAAATGTGGTGGCATTTTACGGGGTAGTTCCAGATGGCCCAGGTGGAACATTGGCAACTGTAACAGAATACATGGTACATGGATCACTGAGGAATGTTCTCTTAAAGAAGGAAAGGTAAGCAAGCTCTCACATATATAGGTTGTGAACTATTAATTAATTTTGAATTCATCACTCTTACTAAAGTAAACTTGCAGAGTACTTGACCGTCGTAAAAGGATCATGATTGCAATGGATGCAGCCTTTGGCATGGAATATTTGCATTTGAAAAATATTGTTCATTTTGATTTGAAGTGCGATAATTTACTTGTCAACCTGGGCGATCCTGAACGACCTGTATGTAAGGTACTTTGCAGCAAAAACAATTTTTTTTCCTTCTAACCTATGAGCATTTAAATTTAAGAAAGTGTTGTAAACATTTGATATCATGTCACGTTTATTGTAGTCATTTTTTTTATTTCATTATTCAAAATATTTCCCAACTATTGATACAAAATTAACCCGGTTGTTATCCTGCTCCATACTCCTATTGTAGTCATTTTTTTCTTTTCATTTAGAAACAATTTTGTTTAAAGAAAGTTGTTGGTCTAATCTCTATGGCTAAATTTGATCAATAGGTTGGAGATTTTGGCCTATCAAGAATTAAACGCAACACACTTGTTTCGGGTGGTGTCAGAGGGACCCTTCCATGGATGGCACCAGAATTATTGGACGGTAATAGTTCCAGAGTATCTGAGAAGGTTAGGAATTCATATTTTCTTCAATTTTGACCATTCACATGGAGCAAGTGCTTTCGTGGAGATTATTCACGTTATAGTGGATAGAACAAGTGCTTTCGTGGAGATTGTATTATTGAGCCAACTACTTTTTATCATCTTTAGGTTGATATTTTCTCATTCGGCATCACAATGTGGGAAATCTTGACCGGAGAAGAACCTTATGCAAATATGCATTGTGGTGCAATCATAGGTAAGTTTTTCCATGTTAATTTAAATTATAGCCTTCATTCAAGTTTTTTTTCTCCTGTAATCCTTTAGAGATCAGTCTTTTTTATCATGAATGCGGAAAACCTAAAGTAAACTTGAAACTAAAACCGAAACGGTAACAATGTATCTAATTGTGTATATCTTATTTGCAATTTGTTGCAAATAATTTAATAATCATACTACTTCATTCTTATCTCTAAACATTTATAATTTTCACAAACATAAATTTTGTTTGAGCTCTAATTATAAGTTTGTTTTCTACTAATTATTTATTTATTGAAGGAGGTATTGTCAGTAATATGCTTAGGCCATCTATTCCAAAACGTTGTGATTCTGAGTGGAAAAGGTTGATGGAAGAGTGTTGGAGCCCTGATCCTGAAACCAGACCATGCTTTACAGAAGTTAAAAATAGACTTCGCAACATGTCAGCTGCATTGCAAAAAAAGAGGTCGAATATTGGAAACCTGAAAGCGTAATTCATGTATATGAATGATTAATGCAAATATGAAAGAAAGATTGAATGGGTTTTTTCAATTGGGTAGTATCGTTTGTATAAAAGTCACAACATAGCATAGAGGTATATTCCCAAAACGAGTAGAAGCGTGTATAAACTTTCAAATATAATAGTTAACACTTTTATCTCATTTACTTATTACAATATATTAGGTGTTATTGTTGTTATACCAAAATTACCCTTGATTTAAGTTGGAGAGTTGAACATTGAAATAAAGCGTATATTTCTTCACTGAAAGAAGCACCAGCGCGGGTGTTAGACGATTGTGATGGTATAAGAGGGCAAGTCTTGCATTGAAGCACATAAAGGAAATACATTTTCATATTAAATGTTTCTTCTTTTTTTAACTTCTTATTTTTTTTTTGCAAACAATGATGCGAGAATTTTAGGTCGCGAGTGTTAGGCGACGGTAATATAAGTTACCACTTTCCTAAGTCTTAAATGGTAATTTTGCTTATATGAGTATCACTTATGTCTATCTCTCGTAAACAAACAATAAATAGAGTTTGATAAATGGAGTTAATCTGAACTCTCATGCACATGGTAAGAATCGCACATAAGACAAAATCTCACATGAAAGTGAGAAGATAACGAATAATAGTTGACGACTTGATGTGCACTAATTGTTTTTAATACTATGTTGAAATAATTGGAGCCTAACGATTTTTTTTTCTTATTTGTTCTCAAATTCATTTTACGCATTTGATAAAGAGAAAAAAATCAATAAATATAAAATAATAGATAAAACAAACGAGAAAACCAATAAATAATTAACTTTGTTTTTTTTTTTTATCAAGGAATTAACTTTGTTGTTATTCTCCATCTAATGTCAAAGTGGTAAGGAGTAATTTATAATTTTTTTCATAAAATAATAGATATTACTATTTTTTTTACGAAGAAGTTAAATTAACTCATCGAAAATGAAATGAGAGAATCGAACTTAAGACATCTAGAGGAACACATTTCAAGGTCACAAACCAATACTACCACACCAATTTTACTAAATTTTATGTGATTATTCATAATAAAAAATTAATTCAATTATTTGATAAAAAATTGAAACATAACACGTAAGTATAGCAAGGGTTAAAATTAACAATCTCTTTGTATTTCTAACTTATATAATATTTATTTTCACATGAGATATATGACTTAAAAGACTTATTTAATACATGAAGAATAAAAGTATCTATTTTTTGAAATTGAAATATATATTGGTGGTGCATGCAAGAAGTTGGTGTTGTTGTTTGCGATTGAAGTATATGACTAAAAAATTCATATTTAATACATGAAAAATGAGACAATTATATATTTTTAGCAATATATATTGGTGGTTAGTTCATGTAGTACGTGGTGTTGATTGTGATTAAAATACATTACTCTAACGTCGTGTTTAATTCACGTGTCCGTCTTTCCGCTCTTTTTATTGCACCAACGTTTGAAAATTATGAACGGTGTTTTTTTTTTATGAAATTTTGATTTTGATCAAAACTAAAAATATTAATGTTTGTTGCTTTTTTTATTAATGACACCAACAACAATCTTTATTATAGAAAAAGTTGTTTAAGAGTATAATTTGGATAATGAAAAAGTAAGTATAACTATACTCATCTAGTTTATTATACTTTTAAATGATAAATGAAAAAAATACATACACATATATATATATATATATATATATATATACATATGCATGTCGTGTTTGCTATATTTTTTTAATATTTAAATTTATTCTTATCTATTTGTGACATGTTTTATTTGAATTGAAATTTAAGAGTCAGCCCAAAAGAACAAAAATATATTGTTTTCTTTATATATGTATAGAAGCATAGATTCAAAATAGTGTTGATTAAGTAAATGGTCCCTAAAAATATCCATAATTTCATTTTTAGTCCTTACAAAATAAAATTGCGCTTTTTAGTCCTGTAAATTTTTCGATCAGCATTTTTAGTCCTTGTAAAAATTTTATCAACATTTGTAGTCTCCATAAAAAATTTCCGTCAATATTTTTGGTCCCTAAAATGCTAAAGGAAAATAACACATAGACTAAAAAATGTAATTTTATTTTGTATAGACTATAAACAAAATTCTAAATATTTATAAGAATTATTTACTTAATTAACCAAATTCGATCTGGTGTGGGTGTGGCGGATGCTAGGTAGTTGGTTGATAACATTATTAGAAAGGTAGGAGATGAGAGCACCACCATGTTTTGGGAGGATCCGTGACTGCTTGATGTTCCGTTAGCGGTGTATTTTTCTAGACTTTTTGACTTGTCGGAAACTAAAGATGCCACGGTCAGGAAGATGTTTTTGTTAGGGCGGGGGCGGATGGGGGGGCGTGGAGGTGGATGAGAAGATTATTTGCGAGAGAGGATGAGTTGGTGGGGGAGTGTGTGGAGCGGTTGACTAATGTTGTTTTGCAGGTAGGCATGTCATATAGGTGAGTGTGGAGACTTCACACAACCTAAAGTTATACGGTGCATTCAGCTTACTCTTCTTTAACAACGGTGGACATCAACATCATTGAAGATTTTAAACAATTTTTATGGCTTAAGACGGTTCCGTTAAAGATTAACATTTTTATTTGGTGTCTTTGTCTGAATAGACTTGCTACAAAGGACAACTTGTGCAAAAGGAATGTCCTCGAGGCTACAAATGCATCTTATGCGGTCTTGTGTGGTAAGGAGGAGGAAAGGGATCATTTGTTTTTTCAATGTGACCATCATGGTCGGTTATGGCTCTTGATATTGCACTGGCTTGATATTGTTACGGTTTTACATGACAATTTAAATACTCATGCTAATCAGTTTTGTGCTCTTGGTGGCTTCTCAAAGAAGTCTATGACAACTTTTACTATTATTTGGATATCGGCCTTATATGTTATATGTAAAGTTCGCATCTGGAGAATTTTACAAAATCAATCCAATCATCTTGAAGCTCTTATGTAATGTATGTTTTCTGCTTTATGGCTAGTTATAACCTTACTGTATTGTAATTAACTCTTTTCAGATCCTCTACGATCAAAAAAGCCATTATTTTGGTATAGAAATCGAGTTATGAACTTCACGTTCCCGCGATGAGTGTGACTCACACATAAGAACAAAAATTAGAATTAGAATTTTCTTCCCCTCAATTCTGACTCAACTCACCGCAATGAACTCAAAACCAAAATCGAAAAAAGCCGCACCAGTTAGGGCTTTCGGACAGCGATCAATTACTTCAACCTTTCGCACTCTTCCACCTAATTCGTAAGTAACCTCTTCGTTCCATTTCATTCAATTCAATAACCGCATCTATTTCATTATCATATTTTCTCTTTCGCTGGAACCAGAAATCAACCTTCGACCAAGACCGAGTCTCCTCGTTTATCGCTTTCACACTTCCTCGACCGCAAACTGCATAAATCTTCCCCAATTACTCATAAAGTTCCGGTAATTTTATATCATTTTTTTAAAATGTATGATTTAATTTTTAAATTTGTAGATATGGATGAACCATTGTTTATTAGTTATTTGTCTTATAGATAGAGATTAAGTAAACTACCAACTTAGTAGGACGCTCTCAAATAGGTATCTGATCCTGTCAAATTTATTTTACTCACAGTAGTCATTCTGAGATTATGATGTTAGTGACTAAATTAATAGTAAGTGGTTAAGTATAAGGACCAAATTGATAGTAAGTTGTTAAGATATGAGGATCTAATTGATAGTAAGTGGTTAAATAAAGGGACCAACCTGACAGTTTAATAGAGTTAGGGGCCTTTTTGAAATAATCGTAATCAGAAGGACCTATTCGAGAGCTTCATACAAAGTCAGAGACTAATTTGATGAGGTAATTGAATTTTTTTATAGAATTTAGAATTCTAGACAATTCAAATTATTCAATTCAACTACTTTCATTTCTCAATATTCTTGTTTGGATGGAGTGATAAAAAATTTCATTGTCATCATTTTTGGGCAACTTTTATAAATTTGAATTTTTTTGGACCAAATTTGAAAATTGAATTTTGGGGTCAATTTATAAATATAAAAAATTTTGAGGGGTCAAATTATATATATATTTTTAAATTTGAGGGGTCAATTTGCAAAATTTTTGAACTTTATTGGGGTCAAATTGAAAATTTTGGAAAATTTGAGGTCCAAAATGAAAATTTTGAAAAAATATAACAATGAAGAAATTTGAAATTCTTAGCTTTAAGGTGTCATTTGAAATTCTCTAAATTTAACTTTAACAAAATGATTCATAAATTTCCATCATTTTGAAAATTCTTCAAATTATTATCCAAACAATGAAATTCACCTCAAAATATTTAAATTCCCTTAAAATATTACTTTCCCTCGAAACATTCCCCCATCCAAACACACTTTTAAGAATGGGGAGTTTTGTTATTTAAGGTTTTGAGCTGATCAGGTCATGTCTGTATAAACACCTTAATTAAGCACTTATAGTGTAAGTGTTTATCATATTATTGCTTAGGTATAAGCTATTTATATAGCAAAAGATAAAATAAAGTCACATTGTTTTCATATAAGTTATAAGCTGTTTTTATAACTATCCTAGATAGTTTATGGGCATGTCATAAGTTGCATTCATAAGTTATCGCAAACGATCTCAGACAAGCTAATGCCAGTAGATAAACTGAAATAAGTTAATCCAAACAGGCCTTATATGTGGACATGTTGAATGATAAACAAGTGCTTAATTAATGTTTTTTCTTCTTCTGAAATTGTGTTATCTAATATTTTGTTAAATCTGAAATTGCGTTATCTAATATTTTGTTAAAGGAAGTGTGTGGATTTATTCCTTGTTTCAATTCAGAAGCGCATGTCTTTTTTTTCTTCTGGTGAAGTTTTCTCATGTATTTTTAACAGGGTAAATCGACACCTTTTGCATCTCCTTTGGGTTTGAGGGCACCGACAAGTGATGAGGTTGGAAATGTCAAACAAATTGAAGAAGAGAGAAAGGGTGCAACCGCAGATGATAAGGTGATTTTGGAAATGTTTAAGCATACCGAAGAAGATGGAAAAAACAACTTTGTTATTCCAGTGGATGTTGATGAATTAGAGAATTCAGTGGCAGATGATGTTCAAGAATCAAGGAAAAGGAAAAATCCATTTGAAGGTTGGCTTTCCTATCCCAACTTTGTTATAATTTATTAATTTTACTGGAAAGATGAAACCGTCATTAAGCCAAAAGTATCCTTGCCTTTTACTTTCTTGACCAATGACTGCATGTGAGGTTCTTTGCCCTGTTCATTGATGTGTTAGAAAGATCTGTGTTTCAGTCTGTCTTGCTAGAAATTCTTGTGAAAAACAACTTATACTGACAACAGCTTTTAAGTCCCTTTTGGAAGATCAAGTAGCATTACATCTCTGATTTCATCCTTTGCCCCTATTTTTTTCATATGTTTCTTTAGGAAACTTAATAGGTTACAGAGTGAGAATATTGGACAAACAGTAACTTGTATTGATGAACCAAACAAATTACATTGGTAGAAGAAAAGGAAGTTCTGATAACAATGAGTGTACTGGCCTTATTCTTTTTATCTCACTACAACAGACCTCATCATAACCTCCAATTTTTCAGTCCCTATTCTCTTTATAACTAACTTCCATTTCATTTACCTCCTTCACCCGGCAGCTCATCATACTTCTTATTGAATCTGTACCTCTTCCTACAGTAATTTCTCCACATATTAGGCCATGACCTCCCTTTGGATTCACTACATAGCATCATTTCAGATCTTTGAGTTTGTTCAGCCTGATATTTGTGTTTGGTGACAAGTGTTAGTCTTGTGCAGGAACAAGACAACTGTATAGTGATTGTGGTTGACAAGTTGACATGGAGTTGTCTTATGCTCAAATACCTATTTTTTCTGTAATTAGCTTAGTGCTGTGACTTGAGGCTAAGATACCAAGAACTATAGTATAGGATTTCAAACTTGTTTCTTGGGATGTTGTTGCAGGCATGATTTTGACCTTAAGTATTACATTATACTAGTTTTCACACATATTGGATAGTTGACGTGAATGTGATCGAATGCATTAAAAGATATCCATGAAGTCATCTTATACTGAGGTTTGAGATTGAATGACAGAAATAGTAAGAACGCGAGAACAGATACACTACCTTTCTCTTCTTGCAGCTCTTTAAAGACTGCTAAAATAAAGATGACTAAAAGATTTTAAATTGAACAATCAAATACTTCTTGAACTTTGGATCATAATTTTTTGTTTATTCTCTGGATCCTTTTTGTTCTATATGTTAATAGGTGGACATGAGAACCAAACTGTTCAAAAGCATGTGGTAGTTCTTGGAGGTGAATCAAGGTTGAAGCCAAAACAGCGGATGGAAAATGACTCCAATGCCATAAAGCAAAAACCTTACAATCACTGTATGATTTACATCTATTTTGTTTTAGAGGGTGCATTTGAAAATTTTCATCATTACTCTTAATATTTTTTACAAGCAGATGCAAATGGTCGTGGCTGGTGGGACTATGACATGGAAGGTGTTGATAATGAGGAATTGGGGGCCAGTGAAGCGTGGGAAGGGGTGGGATCCACCACACTCGGAGGTATAGTAGATTGGCATTGATGTTGATATTGTATATGTTCGTATCTGACAAACGTTTGTAACGTGGCTTAGCTTAGCTTTGAGATCAATACATTCATAAACTCATTTGTTCCGTGTAGACCAGAGTTCCTCAAAGTGTAAACATTCTTAATTCACTTTTGATCTATTTTATTCGCTTCAAATCATCTCTTGAAAATGTTACTTGCCTTAGCTTTAGATAGTTTGACTATCTTAAATGATTTTAAAAAATAAAATAATTTAGCATGGATTATTGATGACGCGAATGCGATGTAATTGCAGTTCTTGATCCAAATTGAATCCTAAAACGGTTAGGAGGATTCTATAAATTTCTTGTGATAGCTTAGAGAAAAATATCTAATTAAAATGTAGCAGACATACACTTTTTGGGAAGGAAACACCCCAAAGATCAACTAAAACATGCACCACGATTGACTAAGGTATCTGTAGTAATGCTACACCCCACACGAGTGAAGATATATGTACAACGATTGATTTTCCAATTAGATGTGATTGATCTTGACCTCCCATGTTGAGTTCAACAATCCTCTAATTTTCATCAGAAGACTCCAAATCTTGTCCATTCTTCATACTCTTAACAATAATTTCCGAGTCTACTTGCACCTCAAATTGCTAAACACCTTGCCATTCACCAACCTTCGTAAAACCCCCCATTGCTCTGCCATGGAAGCTGATGTATATCCAATATGTTTAACAAAGCCTTAAATCCATCTCTCACTCCCCTCTTTCAACAAACCTCCACAACCAGCTGCATTTATACTCTTCTTTAAAGCACCGTCCGTGTTGAGTCTAGTCCAACCAAAAGGAGGTGGTGACCAACAAATTTTCACACAACCTTTCCGCACTTCCTTTCGAAGCTCATCAAACATTGCAGTATGATTGTAACTTTCAGCAGCTCAACCACATGCCTCCAAGGTTTAAAGGGGCTAATGAAGCTAGGATCATGCTCATGCACTCTCAAATTTATCCAGTGCCATAACCAATAACATGTTGGCCACCCTGCATACCATTTGAGATCCTTGTCTTGACCGATTTGTAGACATGCATATTTGCCATACATTGTAACAATGTGGTGCTATGCTTGGCGGCTTGATTTAAAAAGATGGAGATAATCATGTTCCTTACTTTTCTCAATTAAATGATAAATTTAGTGGAATGCTATAGTTGATACCTTTGTAGATAGTAAAAAGAGAAACGAAAATCAGAAGGGACATTACTTTATAATTACTAGCGAAAAACGGTTCTTTCCGCTCTTTATTGCGTTAATGTATGAAAATTATGAACGGTATTTTTTTTATGAAATTTTAATTTTGATTAAAAGTAAAAATATAAATGTTTGTTGTTTTTTTGAATGACATGAACAACAATATTTATTATAGAAAAAATTGTTTGAAAGTATAATTGGAATAATAAAAATGTAAGTATAAATATACTCATATAATTTGTTATACAAACAGATATACATATATTCATATCGTATTTGTTACATTTGTTTTAATATTTAAATTTATTCTTATCTATTTGTTACATGTGTTATTTGTATTAAAAATTAAGGGTATTTTTGGAAAGAAAAATCCAATCAAAAAGTGCTGAAAGAGATAGTTTTCTTTATATATAGTATAAATATAATATAGATATAGATTTAGATAATTATTTATTTTACATTATTATTTAAGTTTATTAATTTTTTTGGTTGAAAAAGTTTTATTTTGATACACTATCGTATAATTTTTTTTATATATTGTCAATAATAAATCATAAACAATGATATAACTTCATCCAACCCATAATAATTGACCTATTTGTGAAAATAACTTGTCTCAAAATAAAAACCTCATTATTTTGAAACAAGTCATTATTATTTTTATTTAGGTAAGATACCATAATAAACAAGTGGTATAAGGGCGCCGCAAGAGTTAGTAGGGTAGGATGGTAGGTAACCATGACATGTAGGCCAAGGGCACCCACAAACTCAATTAACTCTGTGATCATACCAACGCTCCAGATGCATACATATACCAAATATCACAATCCAACGGTTGAAATAAACTAAGACCTAATAAGCCGACGACCCTCATTCTTGCCGTTTACTAAAATTCCAACCTGGATTTTTCACATCACCACAAATCGTTGAGTCCTACGTTTTCAGATTTTTGCGCATTAATATACGCATCTCACAAAAACAATTTAATTTTCAATATTTTCGTCACCACCCAAAAATCAATTACACCAAAAAAATAAAAACTTTCCGTTTAAAAGGTTCAAACAAAAAAGATAACTCGTGTTTTTGATAGAGCCACTAAAGGAGGAGAATTTTGGTTTTGATTTGATAAAACCAAAATTCTCTCTCAAAGGAAAAAAAAACGATGATGATTCAGAAACTTTGCTTGATGGCTTCTCATGGATTCCCTTCTCAAGAATATGCCATGAAGGTGAAACTATTAGTATTGTTTATGATTTTATTTTTATCACTGAAGTATTTTTTTGTTTTAATTTTGATTGAATTTTTTGTTTATGATGATAGGGTTGTCAACAATTGGTGCCTTGTTATGCTCCAAAACCAGAAATTATTAGATATGAGAGTCCAAATCTTAGGTTAAATTCATCTGAAGAATCAAGAATGACATCAAAAGAGTGGTTCAATTCAAATCAGTTTGTTGATTTTGATTTGTCAGCTCTAAAGCCAATGGTTATTGATGTACAAGGTGTGTTGCCACTTTATTGAATTTGTGTATATCATGCAATATTTTGATTATACATTGTTGATATTTTTAGTTTATTTGTTTTCTTTCAATGTATTAGTAGAATGCTTGAATTGAAAGGTACTTTTGTTTCAATATTAAGTAATGTAACTTATCTTTTGGTTGCAGCAACTTGTCCAAGCACTGTACTTTTCAGCTTTGGTGTCGTTGATCAATGCACCGAGCATGATAAAACTTTGCAGTGTATCACATCTGAGACTGCTGAAGCAGGTGTAGATGGGGTTCATAAAGCTTTGTTGTCTGACTTGATGGGTTTGCAACTTTCAGGGATTAATATACCTCAAATATCATTGCATCCTCTCATCTACCCAAATAGGACTTTCTACATCTCGAAGCCTTTGCTTGATTTTTTTCAAGATTCAGCCCTTAGTTCAAAAATTACTGTTCATTTAAATGGTCAAGTCACGTTTATGGGTACAGAAATTGAGATGAAAGATTTTCTTGCTATAGTTGCTGAGTCATACGTATCAAAACGCACACATACAGGCGAAAAACAGTCTATGCTTGTTCCACACTTCAGTAGGTATGTACATACGTGGAACCGTTTACATTCAATTGATCACATGAAATCCTTCTGTTTGGGTTACTTTGTCATAATAGAAAAAAATAATCAGGGACTTCTTGGTTAAGTTATGACTGTTAATCTATTGATCAACACCGGATTTAATTATAAATATAACATCAAATTTAAAAACTTGGCCAAAAATGCATTTTTAAATGTGTTTGTTTTCGAGTGTATTGTCTGATACTTGATGCTTTACAACCTGCATGATAAAGCTTTAACATTGTTGACTCTACTGTATTGCATTCATGACATGTAGTTGAAAAATTGTATCCATAAGTGTGCGACCAGTGGGCTACGGTGCATGATCTAATAAATTTGTCGAACATATTTTGGTCACTTTGAAAAATGACTAGCTCGTGTTACTCCTGTCTTTCCAGGAGTGATGTGTTAGTTTGGGTCATTGCGATACCCTCATTTAAGATAGCTGTAAATTTGGTCATTGGGACAACAGACTTCTTTTTTCTCCTGATCCCTCCATATGCATGTGACTTTGTTTTTCTTATTTGAATTTTTATATTAATTTATGGAATAATTTTATCTAACTCTGCAACAAATACAAAAATCAGGATGCATATATGTTAGGTATCAGATGGTATTGATAGGGTAACTGCTGATGCAGTCAGTTATTTTAATATATAGTTATTTAGGAGCAGTTAGCATTTTGTATAATATGCAGTATTTGTGTTGATTAGAAGCAGTTAGGCAGTTTATGCAGTAATTTGTATTGAATAGGAGCAATTAGAGGCAGTTTATGCCCTTTGTTTGTATAAATAAGGTCATTTGGCCACAACAGTAGGGAGAATTCAAAATAATTCAATTAGGAACCTTATTGGTTTTGGGGAAAGAGAGAAATGTCTTTTCTCTGAGGAGCTTTTGCTCTAGGATTACAGAGGGATAATCTTCTCTAATATTTTCTTTTCAATCAATATACTATTTCTTTTGTTTCTCTTAATTTGGGTTCCTATCTATTGGTCCGATGGTATGAGAGCAGTTTGCTCTATCAGAAGATAACTTTTTCTTGCCAAGTAACTTCCTAATAACTTCCAACATAAAAAATAAAACAACAAACAACAAATTTAAATACAATCCACAACCACAGTCAATAACTAACTATTTGAAATTCAAACTAACACACTAATATTATATTACTTATTTATTAATATTAATTTGTTTCTCCTTTGATAAACCCTCCAAATGACGGGTTTACCCTTCTCTTTAGTCTGTGGGCTATCAATATATGATAAGTTTAACTACTATAAGTTAAAGTAGTAAAAATCAATGGCTTGCCTTGTTCTTGCATAGTGAGTACCTACCTGAACTAATTTTCTGACAAACCTTTGAAGTTACGCATACTTGCTTCAATTAATTTATAGATAATACACATACTTTCTCAATCTCCATATTCAATATTCTATTTTTGTTAGTTATGCATCATTCAACTGAATTTTGCTGAAAATTTACATGGACAGGCCGAATATAAATGAAGTAGAGGCCAGAAGTATTTCACCCACATTGGATATTCACTCTACACTGACCGTTCCTTTAAAAAGGTAGGCAGAATATGTTTTCCATGACAATTGGCTTCCTCCTGAGTTTGACATACGCAGAATATGCTGGTATAGGACCATTGGTCTGTAAAACTGTTCATAATCATTCTATTCTCTGTCTGAGAGCTTTTAATCTAAAAATGGTTTAATTTTACGACCGACTTTAATTTTATGCATTTTGTTTCCTTCATATGATGTGGATTGAGTTAGGCCTAGCTCAAATTTTAAGAGAAATAATCATCAGATGAGGGAATCATGTTTGATTTTTGGGCTGTATTATTGATTTCATTTATGTTACCTGTTTCTGTTGCCATTGTTGATGGTCTCATGTGCTGCCATACAGTGATCACAGTATTTGCTCAATAAATATATTAATATTTAATGTATTTCTCTTGCTTGACAGTCCGAAGAAAGTCAAAGCCAAGCCATCACGAAAAAAGAAAAATAAAGTAGCCAGGGAGAGGGATCTGTTCAAGAAGAACTACATTCATGCATGTGAGAGCCTTCTGTTCTTGATGGCTGATAAGAGGCATCATCGGGAAACAGCAATTCTTTCACTGAAGAAATCAGGTCCGGAGCTTCCCGAGCTCCTTACACAATTCTCTGCTGGCATTGCTGGTACTGGCCTTGCTGTCGTGCTATCTGTGATCTGCAAACTAGCTTGCGGAAGGGTCCCCTTCTGTGCGTCTAAGGTCTTCAACACGGGGTTGGGTTTTGGGCTTATTTGGCTTTCTTGGGGAGTAAATAAGCTGAGGGATACAATTGTTAACATAAGCAAGAATGCTGGAAAGATGGGATTGAAAGATGAGGAAATGATTCAAAAGGTGGATAAGAGTCTAAAAGAAGTTTACTTTAGAGGTGCAGCGTTGCTAGTAGTGGCAGTGCTAAGGCTTGCTTGAGTATTATCTCTGAAGAGACGATTACATGCAGTTTGAACATTCATGCGATAACCGTCGTATCTGATCTGTTGGATGTTCAGCCTGATGTCTGCTGAAGTGATAGCCAGGTTTCAAAACAACTGTACCTTCACTTAAGCTTTGATGTTTGGCTTGATCATCACTATGGTATGATTATTACTTCTTAGGTAGTTTTAATTGTCCAAGCAAGTAACGTAAGCATTTGCTTGGCTTTAGTGGTAAGATAAATTGTAAAGTCTAAGGTAGAGTGTTTCAATGAATGAACTGACTGGTTTAGTGAAAATGTTACCAGGTTTTCCCTTTCTTCATAAAGGTTACATATCTTAGCATAGATTATCACCGCAACAGATTTCATCTCATGCAATCATATTTGGCAAAAGTCATATTCATTAAATGTGCATAGATAAATGATGAGATACATGCAGAAACATAAGTTTTGATATGGCTCATACTAATAACAAACCGAATAAGCGTGATTTAGCGATTTGCCCTGAAAGAAGACGTCATGTGAATACTAGGAAGTGCACTGAGGTATGCTGTATGCCATTGTCTCTAATTTTTATCAGAACTAGCAATAATCTATGAGATTATCACTCTACCACAAAAATATGGGAGTGGAAAATCAACCTTGTAATTGCTGTTTTAGTACTTCAGGGATCAACTTTATACCAGCAAAACAAAAATTAAAGTCTGCCTTTGGCAGGTGTGTCTAGACAGTCTTCATATGCGTTGGTCTATGCCTTCGCGGGGTGTTAACTGTCAACAGGAGTGTATAGTTTGTGATAGATCGATTGGAAATAACGTTCATGCCTTTGTGCTATGTTGGTACAGCAGAGAACGTTGGGAAGAAGTACACTTGTTGGACTTCTTACTTGCTTGGAAAGAGCAATCAGCTTCAAAGATTTTTCTTCAAAGTTTGTGTCTCTTAGCAAGGATAACAATAAATATTTCGAATGATGATTTGGAGTTTGTGGAAAAGGCACAATACTCGGTTTTTGGATCTACATTAGCGGTTTTTCAGTGTGTGAAGACTGTCTTAGCAGATTGGGAAACTATTAGAATGAAAGAGTAGGATGTAGTGTTTATATCTATGCACCTCAAATCTCAATACAGTCTTGCACAAGCTGCTATCAGGAAGTTTTAAATGTAACCTTGATGCAGCA
The DNA here is from genome assembly GCA_946800305.1 of Medicago arabica. NCBI lineage: Eukaryota > Viridiplantae > Streptophyta > Magnoliopsida > Fabales > Fabaceae > Medicago > Medicago arabica. The sequence goes on along the minus strand of OX326965.1, from coordinate 53,779,953 downwards.
TTTTTAGAAGATCATTTACTGGTTTTGGTTGGTGCATAAGGTTTGAAACGACAGATTTCCTATAGCTCAAACTGATTGGATACCACCCTTGTTACTATTTTGCAAGCGAGAGGCCTAGCGGTTGCATCTAGCTCTTCAATGGGTTTAGAACCTTGGGTTGATGAACATGATATTTAAGCTAGACTGCAAAAATGAAGCTAACAGTATTCAGCAGCATACAGATGATGACTCAGAGTTCAAACTTCTTATAGTCAAATATGAAGCAACCTCTTTGATGACAAATTATCAAGTTCTGTCTATTCAGTGGCAAACAAATATAGCATCTAACTAGAGGGACTATAAGTTTAGCTAGTCCCGCCACTTTAATAATGGAAAATAAACACTAAATCGTGTAAAAAAAAATTATACATAAAAGCTAAATGTTACAAATTGCAATGTATTGATTATGCAGATTTTCATAAAAACTTACTATTAAAGGTGCTTAAAGAGTGTCCCAGAAGTATCCAATAACATTTTCTTTTTTTATCTTAGTAGGAATCAAGCTTGATATCTTCAAGTTTACAATACTCTCACATCCTAAGCATCAACCATTTGTGTTAAACCCCATTGATAATCTACAACTACTTTAACCTAACTTATTAGATTAAAATCAGATTTACTTATTTATACTTTCTCCATCATTTTTTTTAAAGGCCCCTCCGTCGTATTATAAATGTCTCATTTGAGTTGTGGATAATTTTAAGAAAATGATTACTATGTTGATTTAAATGATAAAATTGCATTTGCTAAAATGCTTTCATTAGCAGTAGTTAGATTATACAACAAATAACGGTAAAATAGTGGAAAATATTAATTAGAACTTTTTTAGGGGAAATTAATTAGAACTTTGTTCGTTAATATAGAGAAATGTAAATATTGCAAATAGTGAGACATGTCACATGATGAGTTTTTTTTTTTTTAGCAAAAGACATGATGTAGATGAAATAACTTATTAGGATTTATATAATGCGTACGAATTATTAGGATTGTCCTAGTGACGTAAACACGTAAATAATTTATTTTATTGACCAAATAAACACATAAATATTGTGTTAGAATGTGGTGAAAAGTCACTACCAAAAAAGAATGTCGTGAAAAGTGATAAATTCTGCTGCTTTGAGTTTTTTTTTTTGGTTGGAAAGATTTAGTTATTTTTTTATTTTTTAATAAGCTATGTACTGCTTTTAATTATCAAGTTAAGCTTGCCCTAGTGACATAAACACAAATATTATCAGGGTAAATTTGTGAACCAAAACCCATTATTTTTTGATTTTTGATTTTATGAAAATAGCTTAACCTTCACGATTAGACTCTCTTGTGTGACACGAAATCTAAGGCTAATAGACTCTCTTAAGTGTGAGTGAATTAGGTTTAATCTTACTGTTGTGAAGGTGGCTTTGATGGAGCCTTTTCTTGTTTTTGCTGGCATTACTTGCTTCGCTGCTGCTGCTGCTGCTTACGTTTCCACCAGAACCAGTGACAAGAATGTATCTCCACAATCCTTGTTACTTTGTGCCATTCTTTTTCTTTTTTTTTTATAATAATCGTTGTTATTATTTTTGTACAGGGATGCGGAAATTCTTAAATCTGTTACCCGGGTCAATCAGCTGAAGGACCTAGGTATGCATGTTTGTTTTATGGGACTCAAACTTTCTATACTGTTATTTATTGCAAAAAGAGTGCCCCTATTGAGAAACTGAAATCATAACAGAAAAGAAAGAGAAAATAACAGAAAAGAGAAAAAGGAGAGTAAAAGTGTTTATTTCATTCAATTGTGAAGATAACATGGTTACAGGTATTTATAGAATGTCTCAAGCTGGACTACACTAAGCTATCATGAGTGTTACATAGAAGATTAGAACTCTATCTGTAACTAACTATTCTAGGTTGTTATAACCATAAAACTAGCTAAGGTTTAGTTAACTTGTGTAGCAAGCAACTGGTGTGTAGTGTGCTCCTCCTCTTTATCTTTAAGTATTTGTGATTCAACATCTTCCATGCTATGCTTCAATAGCCCCTAAGACAATGTCTAATTTTTTACTTTCTTAACTAGCGTCCCTTCTCCAAGCACACTAGTTAGCATGGCCCTTATTTATTTGTTCTTTTTTTTTCGTATGATTTTTGAATATACATGTGCAAGTTCAAATTGTTTCGTTGTTGTTTTGGTTAGAGTAATATTATAAACGAGGAAGTTAACCTTCTAATGAGGTGATTACATATATAGGCACCAGTAAGTACTACCAACTAGTAACATCTTGAACAACAATATCCCAGTCACTGGTTTTCTAAATAAATGATTTTTTTAAACTATTGTCTTGTATTGTTAGTGTTTGGATAAAAGATTGTTGTTCAAACTGGTTGCAGAAACTACATTTTACCCTTGCAAAATTCACAGTCTCCGTTTCCAAATGATGGCGATGGAAATTACTAGTTGCCCTTGACATTGACCTTATTTTGGGTTGTTTTCAAGCAACCAATTGGCACAAATATTACCCCTTTTGTGAGAAGGCCTTTTTCAATAATCATTTTGGTATTGAGTTTTGAGTATTTAGTACACAATCTTCATAGGCATTAGACATCCACAAGACAGTGCCCCCTTTGATATATTTTCCAATTAGCAGTACTTTTTTTATTAAAACATAACTGATGTAAGTTTCTACGGTGATGATGAAGTAGAACTTAGCCACACTTTCATTATCTTACTACTTGATTATTGATGTTGCAATTTGGGCTGCTGTGGTTCCTGATGACGCTTGGGATTTTTCACTTTTCAGCACAACTGTTGGATGCAGAAAAATTACCCTTGGTTGTTTCAATTTCTGGGGAAGTTGCTTCTGAAACCCCAATCAAGTGCGAGATTAGTGGTTTAAGTGCTGTAATAGTTGACGAAAGCGTATGTAGACTTCAATTCCTGACGAGCATGAATAATCACTTTTACAAGGATAATGCTATCTCATTTTAGCCCTTTGCAACTAATACCGCACCTGTTTTCTAATTTTCTTTTAGGTAGAGCAATATTATCTTAAGAAGGTTGAGCGAAAAGAGGAATGCGAGTGTGTTATTGAGCACAAAAAGACATGCAATTATGCTGATTCCTTTTATGACAACAATCATGCTGGTTCCTTTTTTGACAAGAATGATGTTGTTTCCTGGACACAACATTGTAGGCTCATATCATCCATTCCAAAAGAGGTTCCATGGTACTTGGTGTGTAGTTTGTTTCTGTTTCTCTAATGCAATTTTTGTTGTTACTTTCTTAAAGATGATAGTAAATTAGTAATAACCAAATTCACTTCAAATAAATAAATATTCATGATAAAAAAATTACTATAGCAAATCCTTCATTTTAATTTTTTTTAAGGATGACGGGACTGATCGTGTGCATGTGGTGCCACTGATTTTGTATTACCTGCTAGAAGATCAAAATTTGATGCGTCGGATACACTAATCGATGAAATATCGAGCTATCTCGAAGATGAAAAGGTGGGATTGTTAGGTCCAATCTCTTCTGCTTCCTGCAAACAACAAACAATAAAAGAAAAGTAAAATAAAAGCACTGATCCTGCTTATTTTGTCATGAAATCATACTTTCAGATCCTTGGACTCGAGAAAATTGAACGGGCACTTCTGGTTGGAACTTCCTTGAATGTTGTTGGTGAGGTAATTTAATTACTTTCAAGAATATAGTTAGATTTATTCTCTATATATTATATAATTTTATGATAATTGGTATTTGGAGTGTTGCAAAGTAGATTGCTAATGGTGCAAGATATAACAAGTTACTTGTTGGACCAATCATTTCCTTAAACGTGTGTTGTTGTGAATTTATATTCATGGTTGAAATTTTAGATAGAAAAAGCTTCTTGTAGATTTGATCATTTGAAAATCGTAATTAAATAAACTCCTCACTATGATTATTCAAACTCAGATGGTACCAATGCTGTTTCTAAAAACTGAAATGCATTACAGCTACAGCATATCAAAATGATACTATAATAGACATTTTGGTTCAAAAGAAAGACTGCATTTTCTATTTTTCTTGCGTCTTACTTTCTATTTACATTTCATCAACTCTGGTCAATACTAATCATTTGCTGTTTCAAACCCCCTTTTTTACAAGAATAGTTTTTTAAATATATGATCAGGCCTCTAAAGATGATGACGGGACCGTTCGAATTCAGCGACCTCCTCAAGGGCCATTTTACGTGTCTTGCAAAACGATTGATGAACACATTGCAAATTTCGTGGATTCTGCAAGGTTGCTTTACTTTATAGTTGGTTTTGTACGTTTTCATCGACAAGAGTTTTTATTGACTAAAACTTCTTATTAGGTGGTGTAAGAAAAATTCTGTGTTCCTGGCAATGATTGGTGCTTGTGTCCTAGCCGCAAACACTATTATTATCTTGGAAGGCGGCGTTGCACTGAAATATGAAAAAGGTACAATCTACTGGGTTATTCTTCTCATTAGTCAATAGTAGTTACATACAGAATCTTATTGAATGATTTTCGACCAGCAAAGCATGTATCTTGGAAAACAGGGCTTTTTTCTTGGACACTTCCAAACAACTAAATTGAAAAATAAAGTAGTCCTAGCGTTATTGACTATTGCAGCTGAACCAAAAAGAATAGGAGCTAGGATTTCAAATCTTGCTGTAAATTCCAAGTTGAATAGTTTAGAACGAATAACTTGCATCACACAAGAGATGTACATTACAAAACAAATATAGGCACGAGAGAGTATATCTATCTATCTTCTATGTATCTTTGTAAAGGAAACTTGCATAGTTTTTATGCAAGAATTATGCCTATGTGGCATCTCTAGAAAGCTTTCTTACACTATTAACAACTTGATATCATTTCTTATTCTATATCTTTAATTCTTAGTGCAAGTTTTAGTTACAAAACTTATCATTTTTGTAACCGAAAAAAAAAACCATTATCATTCACCTTATTTATTTAATTGATTTCAACCTTTAACTATCTTATAAAAATTCCTAACATTAACTAATTGATTCAACCCTTTCATTCACCTTATTTAATTTTTATGCAAGTATTGTGCTTATGTGGCACCTCTAAAAAGCTTTCTTACACTATTAACAACTTGATATCCTTTCTTATTCTATATCTTTAATTCTTAGTGCAAGTTTTAGTTACAAAACTTATCATTTTTGTAACCGAAAAAAAACCATTATCATTCACCTTATTTATTTAATTGATTTCAACCTTTAACTATCTTATAAAAACTCCTAACCTAAACTAATTGATTCAACCCTTTCATTCACCTTATTTAATTAATCAATACTAAAAGTTTACTATAAAAACCATTGTAAGAACATGCAGAAATCTGATTACTCATCTTCAAAGGATGAAGAATATTTGAAGGAGAATGGAGGAGGTGGTGATTTTTTAATCTTAATGGTAGAATTAAGTCCATAAATAACATTTTATAGTTTCCTCACGTTACCTCATTAGAAAAATATATTATCTACATAGGTTAGATAATAAGAGCTTAGAAGAACAAAACACTCGATGTATTTGACATTGTAACAATAACTGTAGGTAAACAATGGTTATTCTTTTCCGTATTTGGTTGTTGATCTTTGTTATTCTATTGTTATCAGAAATACAAGATCAATGATAACTTTTTAGATTATTTTTATTTTGCAAAATGGTTAGTCTATGTTTCTACGAGAATCATTTTCAATTTCAACTTTTAGTTTTTTCTATGTGATATGTATTTTCTTTGCAGGTTCTCGAATTATTCTTAGTGGACACTCTTGCTTAGAACACTATTATTTGACCAACCAAAAATGTGTTCCTTCTTAGAACTTCTTCGATACAATGATTTGTGAATTTTTAGTTTTCCCTGATCATTCACATACAATGCAAATTAGAAGACCAACAGTTGAGGATTTTTATTGACAAGATCAGCGGGTTTATGCACATGTTTATTGAATACGGTACCTTTAATTTTCTTAAATTTCACACACATATATATTGAAAGTCATGCTAACTTTTTCAAAGAATGTCAATTATAAATAGGAACAACTCCACCATACTGATCATTGTTATCAAATTTAACTAATTAACTTTTCATATCATCATATTATAATATAAACCATTTCATTCAAAAAAATATACTATAATATAAACCATTTTGATTTTCTCGTATTTGTCCAAGTCATGAGGCAAAATATGAAAGATGACACATAGCAATATATTTATGTGATCATCAAAATAACAACTCATCTCTTACATGTCATGTATAAATAATTTTTATTTTATTTATAATATTAGACAATTGTATAATAATAGAGGATTGTGCCTATCTTATTTTAGTGGTGTTTTGTAAAAAATAAATGATAGTGGTGTATAGTATCTCTCTCTCTCTCTCTCTCTCTCTCTCTATATATATATATATATATATATAATATTATTTTTTAAAGAAAATCTGAGTTGTTCTCATGGAAGCTTTATGATGATGTGGCACTCTAGAAAAACTTCATATCATCTCTCAAATCTCTTAATTTCACACAATGTTCAATGTACACAAATGCTTTAGAAAAACTTCTCATCTCTAATTAAAAACAAATAAATAATAATGTGCAATTAAGTTAAAGTTAGATAAAGATAACTTCTCACATTATATCACGATAAATATGTATACTCAAGAGTTGTTTTAACTGTTGATGACTCTGTATATGCTCTAATTTAAAGATGTTTTTGAAATGCTATATTAATTAATTATGTATGTCCACATATAAAGCTTATAGACTAATCAAATTCTTTTTTGTTTTTAATAAAAAAAATTGTTTGGTTAATACATTAATCAAAATGTTTTAAGAAAAAAATATTGAAAAGCCAGTCCTAATATTTTAAGAATATTAAAAATGATTATTATGCTACACAAATAAATACCATTTATAAGATAAGAAATTTTAAAAACTGACGTTTTACTTTTTCTAATAAAATCTTGCCTAATGTAATATATACATGATTGAACCTCTACATCCATGATAATTTCCGCGGTGAGGTGGTTCTCCCTTTTCCTTCATTTGCTTTTATTTTTGTTTTTAGATTTACATTTTCAATCAATAAATTGGTCGATGTATTATCTCAAAAACAAGTTGATATATGCCAGATATATGCCACACATATAGTGTAGTATAGCATATATAGAGAGTACATTATTTTTTTAGACTAATGAAGTTTTTTTTGCTATTTTATTTTCAGGTTTTATTTATGAACTAGAAAGAGAGACACAAAACAAAACACTAGAAAGAGAGCCACATCTATCTTCTACCTATCTATCTATATATCTATCTATCTATCCATCCATCCATCCTAAACTTGACTCATTTTAATGCTAGGGTTGTGTCTATATAGCACCTCTAAAAAGCTTAGTGCATAATTTTTCATATTTACTCCCACTCTTTATATGCATCACTTATCCCACGATTATTTTCTCCTCATTCTACGCATTTAATAGTTCTTATCAATCTTTGAGTGTTTCCACCATGATGTTATTGATACTATCATATTCATTTGCACTAAGGTTTTTTTATTCTTCATTTGTACTAAAGCTATTGTATATTTTTTATTTTTTCAGGTTGAAAGAAATAATTTTTCACTACATATATGATGCTAATATATAAAAAGGTCTTCCTAATTCCTCTTATCAACCATTATTCATTCAAAACTAATTTTTGACTTAAGTTACAAAAACTTCTCGCAATGTTATTCTTCATTTTTTAAAGATCAAAATATCAACAAGTAATTAATTGTATGTATAGATTGCATATATGTGGTTTTTATAGGTGGAAGGAAATTACAAGCACTATTTCCGAAAAAAAGAGAAGACAACATTCCCAACATCACATGCACTTTGATGAAGCATTATAATTTTTTTGTTAAAAAAACCAAAAGTGGAGCAGCAGGAAGCTACTTCCACCAGAAATATATTAAAAGAAAGCCAAAGAAAAACAACAAAAGAGGAGGGGGAGCAAACCAAAACCTCCTCAAGATGGTACAAATCTAAAGAAAGCATATGGGTTGGACAATTTAACAAAAGTGGGTAGTACATGGATTTTCTTCTTCTTCAAAGGAGTTTTACAATTATTTGATATATACTCATGTTATAATATTTTATATTAGTTCTAAAAATTTCTCAACAAATATATCAACTGTACTTATTTGTGATGTATCGTTCTTAGAAAGCTTCATACGCTTTCTTACACCTCTTTAAAAATTTACACTCTTTCTTATCTAAACTTTTTTTTTTTAAAGATTGATATTATATGGATTTATTTACGACAAATTTACTAAGATTTTTTTTTTAGGGAGTTTACGAAACTTCATATTCCAAATGTAAATGTTAATATTCATTTATTCTTTTCTGAAAAATTAATATTATGATTAAATTACAGTGAATAAAAATCAATAGTTCTTTTTACTATATTTAACATTTATGTTATTGGTTATTAACATTTACGTGTATTAGATTTATAAAAACATTATAGACTCCACTTCTCATATATATAATTTAGCTGTAATCAAAGGACTATTTCTTTTGCTTAATTATTATTACTTTTTTTAAGAAGCCAACGTAAAATATATTAATAAAACCAACGGTTCAATTGTAACCAACACAAAGTGGGTAAGGAGAGAATTCAAAAAGTATTCACAAGTAAGATATTAAAAATAAGGGTCATGTTAACTTGTGTCCTAAGGGTACAAGTTAAGAAATTAAAAGTTGAATTAAAAAGTAACTTTTGTACAGAAAAGACAAAATAATATAACGACAAAAAGTCAACACAAACTTGGTGATGGAACCAAGAAAAACAAAGGGGTTATGCAACCAAAAATGTAAATCAAAAGTTAAATTTGTATGTTTCACATCCAAAAATCTTATATAATTCAATTTTTTTTTACGGAAACAAAGTTCTAAGGACATGTTATATAAAATCCGTGCTACAAAAACTAAAAGATATTTTTTATTGTCACCATAATTTTTTGGAATAAAAACATGTATGGAAAAATATATTAGGCCTAAATAGGACCAGATAATTCAACTACACTTCTATTTATTTATTAACAGCGTTTTGAAGGGTCTTTTATTGATTTATTTATTTTTATATATCGGTGAATGACAAATTATCTATAAGAGCAATTTTTATATATCTATTTATATACTTTATTCTCTCGAAGAGGAAAAAAATGTATTTTATCTATTTGAAATAAAAATAATTCAACTAACCTACCAAAATTGTTATTTTTAATAAAAAAATTATTAAAAAAATTTAATCAAACCCGTGCAACGCACGGGTTATATATAGGTATCTTTGTAATAGAACCTTGAGTTGTTCTTATGCAAGTATTATGCTGATGTGGCATATCTAGAAAAGCTTCAATTCCCAATTCTCAATTGCTTTGAAACATTGCTATTATCCCTTTCTTAAAACATATCCACCTTTCCGCCGTAATTATTTTTTACTCCCTCCGTCTCACAATAATAGTCTCTTTAACGTTTTTTTCTTTTTCTCAAAATAATTGTCACTTTAGAATATCAATGCAACATTTTTTTCCCATTATCATACCCTTATTTATTGAATTTCATCCAACTTAACTACTCCATTAACTACAATTAATAAGGGTATTTTAGTAAATGATATTAATTTTATCATTGAAATCAACACAATCAATCATTTTCTTAATAACCATGCACAAACTTTAAACGACTATAATTTAGAGACGAAGGGAGTAATAAGGTCTAATGGTACAAATCTAAAATAAATAAAAAACGGTTCATTAAATATGTCAAGGAAGCTTCAAGTTTTATGAACGTTTTATTTCTTTTGTTATGAACATTGAAAAAGATATATAACATTTTTTTCTTTTGTTATGAACATTGAAGAAGATATATAGAATACAATAGATAGAAAAGTTCACTTTGTATTCCTAATCCATACCTTTCATCATTTTCACATAACCTTTTAATTAGTGCACCTTTTCAATTCACATATTGATTTAACCAATTGAAAACTAAATATTGTTCCATTTATATATTGATCTTTTCACTCATCTCTTCTCATGTTGTTGTGGTCACACTTTGTATCAACTAAGAGCACAAATACATATATGAAGTCCTTGGTATTGTACGATAGATTTGTCTCAAAAGGTAAGACAACTTTTTTCAAGCACACAATAAGGTAGATTGACTATGAGAATATAGCTACTATCTTTTATTATTATTCAAAACTTTGTCGACGGTTAAATCAAGACTAACAAGTATGAAGGTTGACGAAAATGAAGAACTTTGGTAATGTTTGTGATGTTAGGTATAAGATCAACTCTTGCTAATATATTGGTTTTTGCTGCATATCATCTTGGTATTATTTTGACTTTGAATTTCTTACATTTATCCATTATAATGGCATATTTATATGAATATACCCAAAAAAATGATATTGATGTGGCTTTGTAGTAATATATCAGTTTTATAATTTAATTATTTACTTTTTATACATAACTTAATTATTCATAAAAACCTTTGAGAGGTCAGTTTATCAGAGTTTGGATGTTGAATAGTCTCAAATTAATATATAGTGATATTGTTTTATTAATGTGGACGCACTTCTACACTCTCTTGAAAACAATGATAGTTCTTGATTAATTGAAAACAATGTTATGTGTTGATGTGCTAGCTACGTGCTAATTATGCAGCTTTTTAAACAAAAATATTACGTAATCTAGAAGTTGAAATTTGGTGATGGAACCAAGAAAAACAAAGGGGTTATGCAACCAAAAATGTAAATCAAAAGTTAAATTTGTATGTTTCACATCCAAAAATCTTATATAATTCAATTTTTTTTACGGAAACAAAGTTCTAAGGACATGTTATATAAAATCCGTGCTACAAAAACTAAAAGATATTTTTTATTGTCACCATAATTTTTTGGAATAAAAACATATATGGAAAAATATATTAGGCCTAAATAGGACCAGATAATTCAACTACACTTCTATTTATTTATTAACAGCGTTTTGAAGGGTCTTTTATTGATTTATTTATTTTTATATATCGGTGAATGACAAATTATCTATAAGAGCAATTTTTATATATCTATTTATATACTTTATTCTCTCGAAGAGGAAAAAAATGTATTTTATCTATTTGAAATAAAAATAATTCAACTAACCTACCAAAATTGTTATTTTTAATAAAAAAATTATTAAAAAATTTTAATCAAACCCGTGCAACGCACGGGTTATATATAGGTATCTTTGTAATAGAACCTTGAGTTGTTCTTATGCAAGTATTATGCAGCTTTTTGGTGAAGGCTCTTGGACATTTCCTACTTCTACGTCATATTCACTTTGTTTAATATGCTCATGCTAAGAGCCCGTTTCTTATATAACTTTTTTAAGAAAAAAAATCACTCTTTTTAAGAAAAAAAATCACCTTTAAGAATTTTGCATCTGTTTGTTACAGATTTTTAAAAAAATCAGAATCTAAAAATAATCAAAAAACAGCTTCAAATGAGAAGCTGATAAGAGCAACTTCTCAAAAAATAGTTTTTTTTAGAGGAGAGGGAAAATAAGATTTAAAATATTGAACTAATTTTGTAACAAAAAATTCATTTTACATAGTTGTATCAAAACAAACTAGATTATTTGTTTAAAAAAAGTGATTTATATAACGGTAAACAAACGTGAAATAGATTCTGATTTTTCTCTAAAATATAATCTCTAAATTATTTTATGTCAAAATCACTTTTATTTTAATCTGTAACAAACGAACCCTAAGTTTCTTTGACTTTTCAAATACGTTTTCTTTACCCTCCGGTTTCCCAGCTTGTGGAGTAGATTGTCTTTGGGATTGTAGATTTGGTCATAAGTTCCATATTTTGATTAGGCCTTTTCTTTTTTCTTCTTTTCAAAACTCAGTATCCGATCTAAGGATCGACTAATCCGTAGGGACCAATCACACCGCTCACTTGCGGGGGCTCCGTTCTATATTTTTATTAGGCCTTAATTTGAGTAGTAAGTTTTTTGCCACTTCTGTATGATGCATACTTAGTGATAAGAGTTGACTTTGACTTTAGTCTTATTTTATCAAATAGCTTGAGTGGCTACTGGCTACGCATCCGGATCCTCTCCATTTCCCGGATCAACATTTCTTTGTCTAGCTGAATGACATGTGGCATAAATAGAAACCGATGGCTAAGATTGATTTTTCTTTAAAACCAATTAAAATTAATAAATAATAAATATAATATATTCCAACAAGATTGAAGGCAACCAGTTGCCACATTTGTAGGAAAGACGATTTCATAGTTTAAGGGTACAATTTGTTAATTATATCATTTCTCAATTACTCTTACTTACTCTTTTTCAATAAAGCTAATTAATGCTATATATTTGGAAAACTCAGGTTTTTGTTTTTTTAAACAAACTTTGTTTTTTGTTATTTACAAATTTAAACAAAATTTTGTTCCATAAAGAGTTGAAATTCTATAAATAAGATGAGTAACATTGTTAAAAATTTCAAGTGCAAGATAAAATAACAATTTTTAAAAAAGTTGGAATAAATTTTATTTTGTTTTACAATTATTAAAAATCATGTGTACGATATTTAGACTATTTGACAATTGTTTGTTATGTGAGCGATAAAATGTGTGCAAAAAAATATAATTTGTTAAAGAGGGAGAATAACTAACAATTGTTTGTTATGAAAAAAGGATAACAAATTAAATTTATTTAAAAGGGAAAATGTATAGAAAAATAATTTATTGGCGTATTAAAACGAGGCTACAATAAAAAAAAACTTTGTCTTTTCTAAAAAAAATGATAAAAAAGAGTGAATAGTCAAATTTGTCTCTGAATTTGCATAAATCGGACAAAATTGTCTCCTAATTTTTCAAAATGGTTATTCTGTCCCTGAATTTGTCATATGCCAATCAATTTAGTCCCTTCGTTCAATTGGGGTGTTAATGGTACTGACGTGATCGTCAATCTCTCACATGGGTTGTCATGTCAGATGCAACATAAGAAAGGACTAATTTGGCCGATGATGACCAAAATTTCCAAGGACGAAATTGATTGATTTGCAGAAAATGCTATGCAATTTAGTCTCTGCTAACTATCAAATGGATCCCTACATTATATTAAAAAACCATCAAATAAGTCCTTGAAGCATATACGTGCAGAACAAAGTAAAAAAGTCAGAAGACACGACTTCATCCTTGAAAATACCATCAAATGAGTCATAAGTCTTAAGTCAACCCAACTATGGAACATTAGCAAGTCATAAGTTTTGAATATTACATAGGCAAAAAGAAACCCAACTATGGGGCATAATTCAAACAAGTCTAAATATTACATTTCCAAAAGCATATTTTAAATACGTTTTCAGCAAGCATCACTTCTTTGAAAATCCGGAGGTTGGGATAAACTCCATGAATTTAGGTTGAGTCGAATCAGATGGACCATAACTTGAATATTGTACTCTAATAACGCCAGGAACAGTTGGATGTGCTGGTGCAGAACCCCTCACTAATGTTTGCTTAGGCCTCTCATTTGAAATAATTGGTTCTCTCTAATGTCATATCTCCTTGTAGTAACACCCTGCAACAACATTTTCAATCAAATCAGTCCCTAAATTATAACATATTCAATCAAATCAGTCCCTGAATTATTACACTTACTAGCAGATCGATCCTTAAAATTTAAGAGTCATACCTGACCAGGCATTTTCAGCAACAACATTTTCTGAATTTCCTGGGGGACATTAACAAGTCAACTTTGGAGAATTAACAAGTCATAAGTCATACATTCCATACTCTTGAATATTACACAACACAAAAGAAACCCAACTAAAGGCATAATTTAAACAATTATTCTTCATCGTATTCATAATCATCTTCATAACATTCATACAAAAAAAAACCATAAAACAAAACAAAAAAACCAGAAATCATCTTCATAATCATCTCTGTCAGTCCCTCTGTCCATCTTTCCAACCCGATTTCTTTCTCTCCCTCTGAAATCCATTCCTTCTAACTCATCTCATTCTCATTCCAACTCACTCAAAGCAAATTCAATAATAACTCTAAAATCCAATCATAGCTCAAAATTAACTCTCAATTTAGTTGTTGGGTTTGATTTGAAGTTCGAACATTTCGATTGATCTTTTGAAACAATACAACTCTTCTTATGTTTCATTTGAATTGAAAAATGCATCTTCTACCAATTGCTAGATTTGTTGTGTGAATAAACTCCAATTTCTTAGTTTGATTTGAATTTGGTCTTTTTAATTTGATTTGAACTGTTGTTCGTAGAGATTTTCAATATTATGTTTCTCTGGATTCTTTTAGATTCAAATATTTGTGTAGGTGAAATTTTCTAGATTTAAATGTTTTTAGGGTTTGAAGAAGATGAAGGAATGAGTTTGAGAAAGGGACTTGTTTGATGTATCTGAATGAAAGGTAAGGATGTAAATGAATGAGTAAAAGAAGGATAACATTGAAAAAACAGAAGAAAAAAAATTGAAAGTGAAAAGTTATAAATGAAATTTGTGCGTTTTCCATCAAAACGATCCCTGTACACGAGCCTGACTTGATACCACGTGCACAACACTTAACGAAGCATTTAGACGGAGAGACCATTATGATGGACGTTTGTTAAATTCAAAAATAAAACAGTCATTTCAATAAATTAGAAGACGATTTTGATCGATTCGTACAAATTTAGAGACGAATTTGACTATCCACTCAACAAAAAAATCATAAATCGACTCCAAATAGAAAATTGCACTAATAATTCCAAAAAGAAAAGGGCACTTGCGATTAGCCAAGAAAAAACGGCACTAACGACTTCCCATCTTTAGGTTATTCAATTCAATTCAATTCAAAACCCTCCCAAAACCTTCACGTTTCGCGAGACTCTTCTTCCTCCAACGGTGATTTTGATGGGGGATTTTCTTGTTTATGGTGGCATCTGCTGTTCCGTTGCTGCTGTTCTTTACTATATCGGCAAAAACCCTAACAGGTAGTTGGTTAGTGCAATTCCATTCCATATAATGTTTTCTTCTTCTTCTTCTTTATAATAATCATTGTTATATTTTTTACAGGAATGCCGAAATTCTTCAATTGGTTCCCCGCTGCAAGCTCGAGGACTTAGGCATGTGTCTGTTATTAACTCAAACTTCTTTATTTATTGATTATTTTGTTTCCTAATATGCTTCTTGAATATACATGTTGCAAGTTTTTATGGTTAGATACAATCTTATTATATTACAGCGTACTACTTGATTATTGATGACGGTTTTTGATCGATTTTTCACTTTTCAGCACATTTGATGGATGCAAATATATTACCCAGGGTTGTTACAATTTCTGACAGAGTTGTTTGTGAAACCCCAATTACGGGCGAGTTGAGTGGTTTAGTAGGTGCCATAGTCGAAGGACAAGTATGTAGACTTCAATTTCCGATGAAAATTCTTTTATAATGATAATGATGCTACCTATCTCATTTTAGTCCTTTGAAACTATGATATACTTGTTTTGCAATTTTCTTATTAGGTAGAGGAACATCATCTTAAACGAGAGGTTGAAATTAAGGAAAAAAAGAAAAGCAAGGATTCTATTAAGCCTGTTATAAAGAAATCCGGTGAGGCTGATTCCTGGACACCGAGTTATGAGTTAAAATCAGTCAATCATAAAGAGGCTCTTTGGTATCTGGTGTGTGGTTTATCTTTGTTTCTCTAATGATGTAGTTTTTGTTGTTACTAGTTATATCTGGATGATGGGATGCTTGTTTAACAGAATATATATTCTGAGTTAAAACTAAATTTACTTCAAATAAATATTTAATATAACAAGTCATTCAATTCCATTTGTTAATTAGGATGATGGGACCGGTCGTGCGGTCGTGGTTAGAGCTTGGGGTAGTACTGGTTTTGAATTACCTGTTGGAAGCTCAACATTTGAAAACTCGAAGGAGACACGTTTTCATGAAAAATCGGATCGGTTTCCTTTTCATGACAAATCGGAGCATTTCCAACTTATAAAGTTGGGAGTGTTAGATCCAAACTCTTCTATCCCTTATTCAAACAATAAAAGAAAAATTGAATCATTGGGTTGTTTATGTAATCATGAAACCATACTTTCAGATTCTTGGCTTGAAGAGGGTTGAACGGGTACTTCCGGTTGGAACTTCCTTGACTGTTGTTGGTCAGGTAATCTAATTAGTTTGAAGCACTGAGTTAATTTTATACTATAAAGTACATAATTTCATTATAATTGGTATTTGGAGTGTTGCAAATTAGATTCCTTGTGGTGCAAGATTGCAAGATATATATAATAGGTTGCTTGCTGGAACAATAATTTCATTAAACATGCATGTGTTGCTGTGATTTATATCCGTGGTGTAAATTTTAGATAGGAAAAGCTTCTTGTTGATTTGATCATTTGATATGCTTAAATAAAATCAACTTCACATTATGTGTACTCAAATTCTGATCTTAACTACTTCTGTTTCTAAAAAATTAGATGCATTAGACTCACACCATATGACCATATGATATTATAATAGAAATTTTGAATTCTAAAAAAAGATTGCAATATCTATTTTTCTTATGTGTCTACTTCCTATTTACATTTTATCAACTCTGGCTAATAATATTAATGATTTAATTCATATGTACCAACAGTGTAAACATATTTTACACTTTCAGTCAGTCATAATCGTTCGAACAATAAAAAAGTTTGAGATTATCATAGTTAACTTAAAAGTCATACAAATGATGAGTTGTGATTGGTTGACAATGTAAAAAATTTACTTTGACAGTGTATCAAAACTATTCTCTAATATTAATCGTTTGTTGTTTCTAATTTTAAACTGTATAATCAGCCTGTCAGAGATTCTACTGGAGCCATTCGAATTCAGCGACCTCACAATGGGCCATTTTATGCCTCTCAACAAACGATTGATGAACAGATTGAAAATTTCAAGAGTGTTGCAAGGTTGCTTTACTACATAGTTTCTTGTTGTGTATCTTGATCAAAGATTTTTTTATTGACTATAAAATTTATCATTAGGTGGTGCCAGTGTGTTTCTGTGGGGCTAACAGTGTTTGGTGTTTCGCTAATAGTCAATGCTCTTTGTCACACCTCGGAAGACAGTGTTGCAGTAAACTGTGGAAAAGGTACCATTCACTAAGTTATTCTTCTCCTAAGTGGTGACAAACAGATTCTTATTGAACGCTTTTCAATTAGCCAAGTGAATTAGGGGGTTACATATTTGTGTTAAATGCTTATACTCACTGACATACACACAAACATGCGTGCTAAAGCCACAAAAACTGACATGTTCAAAACCCCTAAATGAAACCAACTTAGCTAAAGGAGTTGAAAGATGTTTTTTTGTTTTTGTTTTTGTTGAAAATCTTTTCGTTGCGATCTTTCCAAAGTACCACTGCACCTTTCAGCCCGCACCCTTCCACTTTCCCGCAAACCTGCAAATTGATAAAAGTTCTCCAAGACAGAGTTATGTAATGCCGACAATATGTTTAGCCACTCTAGAATATTATACCAAACCGAGTAGATTACTCGACATTCAAAAACAAGTGTTATGCATTTTCCTCCCCTCCACAACCATTTGAGCATCTAGCTTACATGCTAACTAGGGGTGGGCATGGTTCGGTTAACCATATTAACCGAACCGAACCGAAGTGTTGAAATGGTTCGGAATAACTGAACCGAACCGTTTAAGATTTAAAATAAACTGAACTGAACCAAAGTTATGGTTCGGTTAACCGTTTCGTAACTTACTAACCGAACCGAACCAAAATTTACATTTTGAACCAAAATTTACATTTTGAACCAAAAGTTTCAACGATCAAGATTCTATTAGAAAATTTCTAATCAAGCTTGGAGGGAGATTCTCTGATGAAGATGATTATTATCAATTACATGATGGTGGTGTTCTTTCAAGACAACAAGTTCATGAAGAACAACAAGCAAACCATATTTCTTGTTGCATCAACTCTATTAACAACGACCAAGTCTTGCAATATTTCTCACAAACTCAAACTAATCAATATTGTGTTGAGGGAGTAGCAGGACCAGAATTGGTACAAGGACAAGGAAGTTTCACTGAAACAACAACATCTAGTAGTAATAATAATTATTAACCACAAAAGTTAAGTGGGTTGGAATTCATACAAGGAGAGGACATGGATGGTACAATTTGCGGTCAAAGTGGTAACTGGGGTGAGACTGATCAGACCAGTAGTAGAATGATATATCCTTCTTTCGTTGCTTCCAATTTCCAAGAAGAAAAGCCACAAGAATGTGTATTTCAAGAGTTGAGTTGTTACCCTAGGGAGCTATAACTATACTATATGGCATCATGTACATTACTATATGATCTATATTGCTGGATGGAGTCGGGATTATACAATAGCAAATTGTAGAACGGAATCAGAGAAGAAGAGATGGATTAGATTGAAATTGAAATGAAATTAAGGTTTAAAAAAGTTTTTTTTTTGGAGTGAAAATGAATTTTTATGTGAGAAGTGAGAATTGATATGATTAATTGAGATGTAATGGTTCAGTTCAGTTATTTGAGTTTGGTTCGGTTTGGTTAACTGTTTGGTTCAGTTAATGAACTGTTTTTAAAATAACGGTTCGGTTCAATAACCAACGTAATGGTTCAGTTAATTTTAGTTTGGTTCGATTTGATTCAGTTTTTGGATATTTTTGCCCACCCCTAATGCTAACTGACCGTCGTTTAATGGTTAACCATGAAAAAGAAAACCTAGTACAGAACCCGTTAAAATAGGAGGGAGCAAAGGTGTACACTACCTTCGAGTAACACTACAAAACTTGTAAAAAGAGCAACAGAGGAACATTAATATTGTACGGTTTGCCACAACGAAAAGTGATGTGGCCTGTGTGCACATAGTGTGGTATAGTGTTGGTGAGGTGAGGTGAGGAACGGCAAGGCCCCAACTCATGAGATGTATGCAACTTGATTTCATAGTTATATTCAAGTTTATAAATGAGTTTGAATTGAAAGAAAATGCTAATTTTATGAAGTTGCGTTTTTTTATTTACTTTCGTTTTTATATATTTGTGTGATCATTGTTTCTCCTTCCTATTCACTTGGTATCTTATTCTCTCATTGAGTCTATGTACCTCACCCGTTTCCTTTCATTCTTTTTCTTCAGATTCGTAGGTTGCAGAATAGGTATTTCCTTATACTTGTAGATTTGTCAAAGAGTTCCTTCATTTTGGTTTGTCTATATATTAAGTGGTGGTAATTATTTTGCAACTTTAAGATGATGCAACTATTTTAGTATGAAGTTGTTTCAGTACTTTGGGTTTTATATGTACACGTTATAAAGTTCAACTATGCTTTTAAGTACATGTAAACTTTGGCATTTTGCTGGTTGGTTAACATTTTATTATGGATATTTAATACTACTGTTTAATGGTTGATATTTTGGGATGTTGGGGAAAACAGAGGAAAACTGTAAAAAAAAATTGGTAGCCCCTTGATTTTCAAATGTGTATGCCGGTTGGCAAGTTATACTTGCCAGAATTATTATATGTTGAGTGAATGTTTGTCTGTGCGACTAACGCCGTTCACAACCCTAGAGGGGTTTGACAACCTCAATCTGCAGAAAACAATACAAGCAACCTAGATATTTGGTCTGAAAGTGACCAAGTAATTGTTGTTCAAGTCTTTAATACCTTCTTGATCATCGATATGATTATACAAAGATAACTTTAATGTTATTCAAGAAAACTACTTTTTTTGAAAGGATTAACAAAAACTACATGTTGGTCAATAATTATTTTGGTCAGACGTTTAGTAATTTGATTTTGTTCTTTCCAAATTTATATCTTCATTTTCAACTTCAAAACTAACTTATCGTAAAAAAAAAAATTAACTACCAATTTTAGTTGGACATTTTTCTGTTAAATAATTGTCCTTGAGGTCATGATTTTTTTATAACATTGATGTTATAAAATTTAGAACTAATTAATTAAATTAAATAAACATTATACAATAAAAAGCCAAGAGTACGTGGATCAAATGATAAGGGGTCTCTTACAACTTAGCTATAAATATTGGATTTGAAATCAGCTATATATGATTAAGGTTTTGACTTGTTAATTCCAACTGGTTTTTGCATTGTTTATGTGTATCTTTAACTTTTTCCCAACCTTCTTAATCACTATTACCTTACACTTCATTGTACTTTTTTTTTCCTTCCATTTAAATGAAGTGTAATAGAAAATATACATCTTAAACAACATGAATAATGTTTTGGCGGAATCGACGACTTTAACTTATTCTAGAGTTGGATAATCCAAACAACGCTGAATGATATATGGAGATGCAGAAACAATATGTATCTAATGTATGAAAGAGGTCGGAGGTAATATAAAAAAAAAAAAATCTTAGTTCTTCGAAAACTTGCTCATACTAAGGAGTCCACTTGAATTGCTCTGGTTTCTTCACCACCTAGTGAAAAACAATACATTTTGGAAAAGCTAAAGCAAATACTATTAAAATAATAAAAGTGATTTTTCGGTTAAAAAATATCAAACAAATGGACCATCGTTTCAAGGTTTTTTGAAGGAGGACCCTCATTTTAAGGTTAAAGTTGATTACTTTTCACAAAATAATTTTTAAAATAAATCTGAAAGATCCACAAATTCTAATTCAATCGACAAAAATGACTGAGGTTTGAGGCTCCAACGACGAAGCTAGCAAAACATTTATGCGGGGGCCAAATATAAAGAAAAAACAAAATACTTTTAAAACATTTAAGGAGTAAATATAGTGTCTTATAAATTATAACTTTTTAGGTTTAGTCTGTACAAAAAATTATATTCGATAAAAATTATATTCAATTTTTGTCTCAACTTTTTAAATTTTAATCTCTATCACAACAAATTAAGGACTTAAACAAAACAAAATCTTAGCAACTTAAATTGAAATTACGAATGTTGTAAAGACCGAAAACAAATTTAATCCTAAAGTTTCCTTCAAAAAAAAATTAATCCTAAAGTTTACCAATACGTAAAAAAAATTATAAATGCAAATTAAATCAACAACAAAGGAAATAAACATTGACATGCTATTTAAAAAAGTTTGGCACATCGTGATTTAAGAAGTTCATTTTCTGTTTACTAAATAGACTAGTATTGTCTTTTTCAATGTAAACAAGTCACCATTTGGTTATTATTATAAGCAAAAATCCATATTTTACATTGATTTAATAAATGGTCTACGTACTATATTTGATAGAGACCGCGTATATCATTAATTAAATGAATCTAAAATGTCAATTTTTAGTTATAATATAGTGATGGGGAAGTACCAAATTATTTGCGAGAAATTCATTGTTCATGACCATTTGATTTGTTTTGACTATTGTCTTGACAAACCTACAAACAAAAAAGACTATTGTCTTGACAATTTTTATTGTTGAAAAAAAAATCTCTTTAATTGTTGTTGAGACCAAACGTGTCAAATCAATACAAATAATTTTTTTTTAAATACAAATAATTTTTTTGAAAACAATACAAATGGATTTATTCATCATGTAGTAGTTTTTTACATTTTTATTTATGCTAATTTTAGATGAATAAATTTATTTGGGGTAGGTAAGTATGTATTGTTTAGGGTACTAAAATTTTAAAGCATACCAACCTATTCAAAAATTATATTGTTTTTGGGGTAGATTTGACTACTCCATCCTCTTCAAAGGCTACATCTTTGCGAGGCTCCTCCACTTATATGTTTGAATTTTCATAATAATGTCATTTTTGTTTATCTACTAAAACAAAATACTTTATTCGTCTCTATATGTAACCCCCTTTGCATTTTTCATATTTTTTAAGAAAAGTTGTCAGTGTAATCAATGTGTCTGTTTTGTGTGTTAATATTACCAAATTATCCTTTGTTTATATGTGTATTAAATTTGATTTTTCAAATTTTAAGACAAGTTAGTAATATTAATTAAGGGTATGTTTAGGAAAAAAGTAATAAATGTTTCTAAGTAATTTGAAAAGGAATTTACAATTAGGGACAAAAATAAAATCAGATGGGTGTTTAGATATAGAGATGTGAGGGAGAGAGTATAAAACAAACACTTTTATGAAAATAATAAACAATTTTTTATTAAAAAATTATGCTTAGATATGAAATGTCCTTACACACCATACTTTTAGCTTATCGTATAATTTTCTTGCGTGACACGATTTGAATTTACTTTACTATTAAACTCTTTTCACAATGCAAAACCCTCACAAAACCTTGTTCACGTTTCGCGCGACTCTTTCGTCTTCACTATCAGCCACAGTGAGGTATATCATCTCCTTCCCACCCCTGTTTGCGATATTGTTTCCTGTTTATGTTGTTGGTGTGTTTTGTTTCCCTGTCCCTTTTGATGTTGCTTTTTGGTTTCTATCATTGATTTTGTGCAAGCCATTTTGACTAACATTAGTTCTTTTTAATCTTTTTGGTTATTCAATATAACAAACAACTACATGAATTGGCTTTAATTGGATAGTATTGCTGTTGTTAAGGTGGTTGGGATGGAGTTGGCTCTTATGGGAGGCGTCGTTTTCTGTTCAGCTGCTGCTGTTCTTTACACTTTCAGCAAAAGCGATCACAGGTATCACCAAAATCGTGTTAATTAGTGCCATTCTATCCAATATAATGGTGTGAACTACATGTGGCTAATTAATTTTCATTGGTGTTGTGTTGGGTAAATTACCACAATTTTTTAGAGGGCAACTCAGGCCATACCTTCGTTTTATTTATAACAATCAACTTTTTTTTTTACAGGATTGCAGAAATTCTTAAATCCGCTACCCGGGTCAATAAGTTGAAGGACATAGGCATGTGTCTTTTATAAGGAACTAAAACTTCTAGTATTTATTGATTTTGTTTTGATCATATACTTTTTGAACATGCGTGTGCAATTTTAAATTGTTTTGAATAGCATGAACCATGTCAGTAACTGTCTTCTATTGTCTTCTTTGCTACTGTCTTCTATTCAGAACAATTGCTGGATGGAGAAAGATCACACTTGGTTGTTGCAATTTCTGGGTGTGTTGTTTCTGAAACCCCAATTAAGTGCGACTTGACTGGTTTAAGAGGCGTAGTAGTTGAAGAAACAGTATGTATACTTCAATTTCTGACTAGCATTAATAATCTCTTCTTTTACAAGGATGTCAGCTTTTCTCATTTTAGCCTTTGGCAACTAATAATTTACCTGTTTTGCAATTTTCATTTTAGGTGGTGCAACATTATCTAACAGAGTATGATGCTAATAAGCTAATAATGAAATGTAATAATGATAGCTCTTGGCCGCAACATTCTCCGTTAACATTGTACAGTCGCAAAGAGGTTCCTTGGTATCTGGTGTGTACTTTTTCTCTGTTCTTTTAATGCAATTTTTGTTGTTCCTTGTTATCGGGATGATGGGAATTGGGATGCCTGCTTTTTGAAGTCAATATTTAAGCTTATAAACTAAACACTCCCACTTGAAGCTAAAAAAAGAAAATTGATAATAAATAAATAAAACATTTTGACAGAATATACTTGAAATTAATATTTTAGATAACAAATCCTTCAATTTCGTTTGTTAGGATGATGGGACTGGCCGCATGCTTGTCGTTGGAAGCAAGACGTTTGAAGATTCGGGTTGGGCACGTGCATGTAAAACATTGAATCATCTCCAAGGTGTAAAGGTGGGAGTGTCGGCTCCATTTTCTGCTTCCATCTCCCTGCTAGGACTCAAGAGAATTGAATGGGCACTTCCGTTTTGAACTTCCTTGACTGTTGTTGGTAAGGTAATCTAATCAGTTTCAAGAATGCAATTAGTTTTCTATATATTACATAATTTCAGCATGATTGGTATTTTTTTAGTGTTGCAAAGTAGATTTCTAATAGGTTCAAGATATAACAGGTTACTTGCTGCAACAATAATTTCATTAAACATGTGTTGTTGTGACTTATACCCATGGTGTAAATTTTAGATAGAAAAATCTTGTAGATTTGATCATTTGATAGGCTTGTAAACCAATTTCGATCTTGTAGATTTGATCATTTTGATATAGTCGATCTTGTAGATTTGATCATTTGACCGTCTCTTCAGGCCACTTTCGGTGCACTTACTTATTGGAGGCTTTCTCATCGAAAATGAAGAGATTCAAGATTAGCCTACTGAACTAAACGATTCTTTATATCACTTATGTAGTTTCTTCTCTTAGTAAATTAATAAAAGAAGGGATTCAGGGTTCCATTGAAAATGGTACTTTTTTTATTGATTAAACCAAACCAAGAACTTCCTCTTTTACATTAACTATCAACTATTATATAATGTAATAAGCGACTTTCTCCGATCATAACATAAGTAAAACGAACTTCAAATCATAAGTAATTACACTCGATCATAACCATTGTTGTTTCTTGCTTCCTATTTTCCTTTTATCAACTTTGTTAATATTAATCATTTGCTGTTTCAAACCCCTTTTTATGCAAAAATCATTTTTGAACTGTATGATCAGGCTTCTAGAGATGACGGGACTGTTCGAATTCAGCGACCTCCCAAAGGGCCATTTTATGTCTCTCGCAAAACAATTGATTCACACATTGCAGAACTTACAAATTTTGCAAGGTTGCTTTACTGCATAGTTTCTTATTGTTTGTTTTGTTCTATAAGATTCTTTTTATTGACTAAACTTTCTTATTAGGAGGTGTAAGTATGCTTCTGTGGGACTCACGGTGTTTGGTGCTTGGCTAATAGCTGAATTTGCTATTTGGTGCATCAGCAAAGATGGTGATGCAGTGAGCTGTGAAAAAGGTACAACAATCCACTTGGTTATTCAATTATATGTTTTTCAATTAGCCAAGTGTGTTCTATTTCTTTCATAGGTAAATATAAGTGTAATAGTAAACTACTGGGTTACATATTTGTATTATTATTATATGCTTATACCAACATACACATAAACATGCATACTAAAGCCACTCAAACTGAAAGAGAAATCAAGGATCATCTTGAGAATTTTTTACCCCAATTTTTCTTGTGCCTCACTTCTTATCCCTCTACCCTACCATTCCTCATTCATCTTTTTACCTTATTTCCTTCAATTTCTATCATATTGTCTACACCCATTATGAATACAAGGTTAAGGAGGATATTTGAGTGAGAAGTGAAAATTCACACTCTTAAAAGATTGTTCTCTTCGGTATTCTTTGAGGTAAAGCTCTATGACTCATGAAACTGAGAGATGACATTGGAGCTTGGATGAATAGTGGAAATTGTATAGGCTAGTATAATCTTAGGTTTTCACGGGTACGTTTAAAACCATAATTAGTCTAGCAAGTTAAGGGTTTAGTCTAATTTTTTTTTACCTATTGTTAGTGTTGTCTTAAATAGTTTAAATAAGGGTTATGATTATTGTTTGATGCTCAGATTCAGTGAAAATTGCTCCGGTGGACTCTCTTGAAGGCGTTGATAGACAAGTTGATTCTTCATAGTTGTGAGTAGATAATATACTTTGCTGCAAGCTTTCTAAGTCAACATTTTTTATGAGAGAAATAAACTATTTTTAAGAGAAATATTCTTTTATCAAATCTGAAGTTTTACGAATACGTTTTTATTTGAACATGATCTAGCCTCGTAAAGTTGTTATTTTTAATGATTACGAAATATATTGTGAATTAGTAGCTCTTGAAAGTTGTTGTAATATTATGATTGGATTTATGTGAGGTAACAATTTCATGAACGTTGTTGTTGGTATGGACAGATTTTAGTGATGTGAATTACTTTGAAAATATGTTTTTTTTCTATTGTGAATTTTATTTTCCGTTTGCTGCAACAAAGACAAAATGCATCATATTTAATTTTACTGTTAACCGTAAGAAAATATCTAGTGCATAACTCGTTAAAAGAGAGGAGGAAAGGTGTACACTACTTATAAGTAACATACCTCAACGTATAACTCGTAAAAAGAGTGAGGGAGAAACAAGTTACTATACGCCACAACAAAGAGATAACATGACTATTTATGCACATAGTGAGTGTGTGATATATTGTTTATGAGGTGAGGCGAGACCCCAACTCATGAGATATATTCTACATAGTTTCATAGTTTTATTAGAGTTTGCAAATGAGTTTCAATAGAGAACATGCTAAGTTTATAAAAAAAAAATTTAATGTACTTTCATTTTTAAGTGATCATTGTTTCTCCTTCTTGTTCACTTGGTATCTTCTGCTCTCATTGATTTTATGTGACTCACCCTTTCTTTCTTCTTTTTTTCTTCAGATTCATTAGTTGCAGAATGAGTATTCCCTTCTATTTGTAGATTTGTCCAAGAGTTCCTTCATTTTCATATGCCTTTATTGGTGATCATTAATTTGTGACTTTAGTATGATTCAATTATTTTGGTTAGGCGTTGTTTCGGTAGTTTGGATTTTATATAGGAGGGTGTGTTTTGAAGTTCCATTATGCTTTTCGGTTCATGAAAGTTTTGATATACCGTTGGTTGTTAACCTTTTATTACGGATATTTAAGATTGTTTAATGATTCATATTTTGGAATGTTAGAAAAGCAAAGGAGAGTCTACTGAATTTTCGGTTGCCCTTATTTTATAAAATTATCATTGTGTGTTTGTTTCAAATTATAATCGTGGATTCTTGAAAATAAACTGATAGAAATATAGATGTTTATGTTTGTTATAAATTTACTAAATTTTATTCTTAGGAATAAAAATAATTTCTCAAAGAAAATG
Organism: Medicago arabica; assembly: GCA_946800305.1. NCBI lineage: Eukaryota > Viridiplantae > Streptophyta > Magnoliopsida > Fabales > Fabaceae > Medicago > Medicago arabica. Next base: position 53,753,087 of record OX326965.1, on the reverse strand, counting down.
GTGGGAATAAAGTTCCCATGAAGATGGGAATACATTCATGTGTAATTATCTATCATAATTCCTATTTTTATAGTTCTTAGGAATATTATAAAGTTAACCAAACATATTTTTTCTAAATAGCTTGGAATAAAATTCTCATCTTTATATTCTAAGGAATGTCATTTTCAGAAACAAATTTGGTAAACTTAAAACAAACAGACGCTATGAGAAATACTCTCTCTGATCCTTATTATAAGAAGAAAAATAAAAATAAAAACATCAAAATCAATACACTCATTAATTAGTGTAATTTTTTTGAATATTTTTACAAATGGAAAATGCTATCTTGTGTCGTGAGAGCACAAATTAAAGTTCTAAAGATAGAAATTATACATCATGCCAATTTATTTCTTACAAAATTGAAATTTAATGTTTCTCAATAAATATTTTCTCTTTATAGAAACTTTAACATGTACTTTAACGGCACACTTTGACATGACCTTTTACAAATACTAGACCCCGACCAGTGCGACGCACAAGTTTGTTTCGATTTTCGTATATAAGCATCAGGTTGACTATATTATTAGTTGTCCATATATAACATTTCAATAAACACTACAATGAGCAAAACACACCAAAGTTAGAACTCGTCATACAAAATCTAAACAATGAGCAAAATTTAATCAATGAGCTAATTAAATAGTTCAAAATACACATCAAAGGAAAAAAGTGACTGTGTAAAATTAGCATGAGAAACATATAAGTAATTCAACCATAGAAGACTATAACATCACCTACATTTTCATTTTTCAAGACATATGCCGAAGGAAAAAAGGGGAAGAAATGGATGAAAACTGTAGACTTTTGGATTTAGATTGCGAAGGAAAAAGGAGAAAAAAGGGGTTGAAACCGTTTGGAAAGAAAGGAAAAGGAATTAATTGATTTTTTTAAAAGGGAGTTTAATATTGGATATCATGTAGTGGAAGCTAAATGATATCACAAAAATTGCAAGTGGCTTGTTGGTTAAAATGCTTTGAAGTAACCAACATGGCATGGGTTCCAATCTTTGGAGAGATTTTTTTTCATAAATATTTTTCAAAACCCTCAAAAAATGACGAGATTAGGGTTAATCAGGTTGTTTGCAACACTGTTTAACATTAGATATATAAAGTTACATGTATAAAAAGTGTGAAGTATTAAATACATCCACTAATATTAAAAAACAAAAATTAAATAAGGGGTTGAAAAAAAATTAAGCAATAACTACACCTTAAAAATTGTGATATTTTCTTACAAATAGGATCAATTTTTATTTTTTTAAAAAAATTCTTATATATTGGACCGGAGGAGGTATGTTTGTTAATTGGTAAATTAGACTTTTCGAACTTGTTATATGTTGAGTGAATGTTAGATCGTGTGTTAGTCGTGGAGGACGAGACAACTTCAATCCCCCAATAAACAACACAATCGCCCAAAATATTTGGTTTGAAAATGACAAAGTTGATGTTTGCATTGGTTTCAAATACCTTCTCAACCATCTATGCTATTATTATATAAGACGCTCTATAGCGTTATCTATCAATTACTAATTATTTTGGCCGGACATATCAATAATGAGAAATTTAATGTCCATTTATTAAAAGTCATGTTGAAACAGTTGATAAGTGACAATGGTAGTTAGACATGAGTGGTACTTACTTTGTTCGTAGTGTGTATTAGTTTATCATTAGTCATTAGGTGTTCATCTTAGATGTAGATTTCGAGTTGGTGTGGTATAAGAAAGTCCATTTGAAGGTTTCAGTGTTTGTGTGACGGTTACTTCAAAACAAATTGTCTACCAAGGATAATTTAGTTAGGCATAGTGTTATTCAGGCTAAAGATCATTTTTGTGTAGCAGGTTGTGGTGAGATGAAATTGATCAACCATATATTCCTCCACAACAACTTTTTTGGTTCCCTTTGGTATATGGTTCGTGGTTGGTTGGGGTTTTCTTCGGTATATCCTCGTTCTATTTTGACAAGTAGCTCAAAATAGAGAAGATCCTTTTTGGACTTAATTTGGTTTACTACTGTGTGGGTTATTTGGTAAAAACATAATGACATGGTCTTTAACCTAAAGGAGAAATTGATATCACAGTTGCTCGATAAAGTCAAATATGTGTCTTTGTGGTGGCTCAAGCATAATGATGCATTTGTATCTGTTGAGTTTGCTGGCTGGTGGCAACGCCCATGTAACTGTTTGGGCGTTGGTTAATTGTATTGCTTTGTTTTCTTTTTTATCAATGCATTTGTCTATAATAGGCATTGGTTAATTGTTTTTGTATTTGAACTATTTGCTTTTTCTTGGCACACATTTGCTGAGGAGTAGGCTTTTTCAGTGATTAATATATTTCATTTTTGCTTGTTTAAAAAAATATTAGTTTCCAATTAACTACGAAGAGATCAGGGCACTCCTGGACGCACCACACGAAGACATTAGTTTAGCTGATATGTGGTCTGCTATGTTTTATTTTATTATATGTTTTATGTTGCTTTTTATTACGTGTTTTATATAGTTGAACTATGTTGTATCCATGGTTAGTTTTATGTTGTTGAATTAAGGTGTTTTATTATGTTTTAAATAATATGTATGTATTTTTTGACAATAATTATATATATGCTGAACAATCATGCTGTCAAAAAACTCTTCCTTTAACCTTACGCTACATGTGAGAATTTTCAATAATAGAAAGATATATTCTGAAAATTTCCATCATGTTTTACTTTACGCTAAATATGTTCATTGAAATAAAATTTGAAGATCATTCTTAAACACATTTTCAAACAGGTTCAGATTATATAACTCGAATTATTTTTAGACAGCTTCAGATTATATAATCCGAAAACTTTCAGTTTATTTGGACGGTGGCGTTTCACCAAAGGTTTGGACGGTTTGTGGTGTATTTAATACATTTTTGAACGGTTGGACGGTGAAAAAGTGTCATTTGACTGTAGTTATGATTTATGACTTGTTTCAGACTATAAATAGGCATCCATCTTCAACAAATTCCTTCATTCTTCCCTTCACCACTTTTCTTACTTTTTCTTAAACATTTTTTTAGTTTTTAGGAGTGTTTATGGTGTCATGGTCATTGTTGACTGTTCATAGAATCCTTGCAATTGCTTTGCAGCTTATGCGAGATTCTACGACAGTCAACAAAGACCTTTGAAATCAAATACAACACTGAAATCACAATTCGTAAGTTTTCAGATTTTATATTCCGAAAAAAAGTTAACAATCTAATTTAGAGTATATAATCCGAATCATGGGTATTTTTGTCATTTTTGAAGGCGCGTGAGAATAGTAAAGAGTGAAAAAGGAAATAGTCTTAGTTAAATTAAAAGAAACTTATGTTACCTAATACTATCTATATCTCACTTAAAATTAGGCTTAATAGCAGTTTACGATCTTCCGATTTTGACACCTTAAGAAAATAAATTACAAACCCACTTGGGTTGGTCTAGTGGTATTGGTTTGGGATCTGAGAATGTCCTCATCTACAAGGTCTCAGGTTCGATTCTTTCTGGTGTCAATTTGAGTGGGCTAATTTAGCTTCTTCAAAAAAAAATTACAATTCCGTTCTATAAGTATTGCCCCTTTTGCAGTTTTGCCCCACAAAACCAATGTTGACCAAGTCAACGCAACGTGAACGTCATGTTTGTAATTTTCAATTTAAAAATAAATAAAAATGGCACATGTGTAAAGCTTTAATTAAAAAAATAAAAAACAAAAAAATTTCGTTCTTTCTCTTCTCTCTCATCTCGAAGAGAAAGAAGAAGAGACAGAGAGAGGAGAGAAGAGAAAGAAGGAGTTTTTTTTTTGTTTTTTTATTAATTAAAGCATTACATATGTGATATTTTTATTTATTTTTAAATTGAAAATTACACACATGGCGTTCACGTGTGCGTTGATTTTGTCAAAATTGATCTGGAGGGCCAAAACTCCAGAATGGACAATACTTAGCAAAATGAGTAATTACCCAACTTTGTCCTTAAATTTTCACAAATCAGCCAAATTCGTCCCCGACTTTTTCGAAACATCTATGTACTCCCTGAATTTTCAATATGTTAATCAAAATGGTCCCTCTGTTAAGTTGTCCTGTTAACGGAGGTGAGGTGTACTGTTAACCTCTTACGAGGCATATCACGTCAGATGCCACACAAGCAGAGACTAATTTGGCCGAAAATGATGAAATCATCAAAGACCAAATTGATGGATTTTCAGAAAATTGCAAAATGTCCAACGTATCTTTTTCCTCAACGTCTCTTCCTCATGAACAACTCTTTCTTCTCCAAATATATAAATTTGGAACCCTAATGTTTTAATTTGTCATTTAGAGTTCAAAATCCCCAAAATTTCTTTCATGAATTGATGACAAAGTTCTTCCCCAATTCAAAAAACTTAAAACCCTAATTTTTTTGATTGAATTCGAAATCCAAAAATTAGTGGTTATTGTTCAAGCTTTGGTGTTCAGAAATGCAAGGTGCTGGTCATGGAAGAAATGCAAGGTTGATGGAGAAGACTAAAGAAAGTGGCAGAGAAGAGTTGTGGAGGGCAAGGTTGATGAATAAAGTTGATTGTGTAGGAAGTGATTAAGTATTGATATGTGTAATGTGTTTGATTGAATTGTTTAAAATGTTATTGTATTATGTCAAATCTCTGTTATGTTGTAATAAAAAGAGGTTGTCAATGAATGAAATCACCCTTTCTATCAAAATATTTCCATCAAATTGATCATTCTATTATTTGTCTATTCATCATATCGATCCCCAAATTAGTAAAAATACCATCAAATTGATCATTCTATTATTTGTCTATTCACAACAGAGATCACTGTAATCATTGGTGCATACATTTGCTGAACAATGTAAAAGGTAAAAAAACATACACTAGTATTGTTGAAAATACCATCAAAAGCCATACATTGGATGTTCATAAGTCATTACATAGCAACAAAAAAAAAAAGAACATTACATAGCCATAAATTCATTTGATGTTCTTAAGTCATTACATATCCAAAAAGCATTAATTAAACTAGTCCAAAAGCATAATTTGAACATGCATCACTGCTTTCGAAATCATGGGGTTGGGATAAACTCCATGTATTGAGGTTGAGTAGAAGCGGATGACCCGTAATTTGGATATGAAACTCTAATAACTCCAGGAGCAGTTGGATTTTATGGAGCAGGACCCCTCATTGGTGTTTGTTTATGACTGTCATTTGAAATCACAGGTCCTCTCATGTCATATCTCCTAGTACTCATTCCCTGAAATAAAATCAATCAAACCAGACCTTAAATTATAACACTATCCATCAAATCAGTCCCTAAATTATCACAATAAATATCAAATCGATCCTTAAATATAGGGATATAATTGGAAACACAGAAAAATAAAACTGAAAAGTTAAACCTGCAATTTTTCCATCAAATTAGTCCTTGTACACGTGGTTGCCTTGTTGACACGTGTACATGACAACACAACATGTAAGATGACACACCATCCTCACTAACGGACATTTTGGACAGAGGGACCATTTTGATGGACGTCTGTAAAATTCAAGGACTAAATAGATATTTCAAAAAATTCGGGAACAAATTTAACTGATTTGTGAAAAATTCAAGGACGAAGTTGGATAATCTAAAAGAAAAATTATAAGAATTTGCTTAGGATGAGATTGATTTTGTGAGGAGGACCCCCTAACACGCAGGCAAGCAGAATCACACACACTATCCATTTCATTTCTCTTCGAATTCTATTCTTTGTTTTGTCCTTTCCTTTCCTTCACTTCACTCCTTGCATCAAATTCCTTCACCTTCCTCCTAATTCCTTCCATTTTCCAATTAATCAAACTAATGTCACAAAATTTCTAACTTTATAAATCTAAATCATTTTCTCATCACCCCAAAACCCTTTTTATCGTTTTCAAGATGGCGATGGTTCCATGGCGTGGCATCGGTTGTTGTTTGAGTTCTGCCGCTCTTTACCTTCTCGGTAGAATCACTCGCAGGTTAGTTTCACCACAATCGCGTTATTTTTGTGCCTTTTCATAACATAGTTCAATGTTTTTTTGTCTTCTATGATGATAACAATTATTGTTTTTTTTGTAGGGATATTGAAATTCTTAGTTCTGTTCACCGGGTTAATCAGCTGAGGGAGCTAGGTTTGTGTTTTTTTCAGCAACTGAAACTTATGTTGTTCATTGATTTTGTTCATGGTTTAAATTGATCCCAGTGAAAAAATGTTTTTTTTTTTATTTTTTTTTAACTTTTATAACTGGGTTTTATTTTTGATCTCATGTAACGGTGAAGGAGATAGAGATTAGTTGCACTTATATTGTGTTATTTATAGTTAATGACCTTGTTATTAGTGATGCAATCTGTGCTGTTCTGGTGTCTGATCATGTTTCGGTTCTTCACTTTTCAGCACAACTGTTGGAGGAGGAAATATCTCCCTTGGTTGTTGCGATTTCTGGAAGAGTTGGTTCTAAAACCCCAATTACCTGCGAGTTGAGCGAGTTAAGAGTTGTTATAGTTGAAGTAATAGTATGTATACTCCATTTCAGAAAAGCATAAATAATCTCTTCTTTATAAGGGTGCTGCTTATCTCATTTGAGCCCTTTACAACTAACATTGAACCTGTTTTACAATTTTCAGGAAGAGCGCCTTTTTCTCAAACACAATGATGCTGGTTCCTGGATACAAGAATCTGCGTCAGTGTCAACCGGGCGTAAGGAAGTTCCTTGGTATCTGGTGTGTAGTTTCTCTCTTTTCTACTGCAGTTGTTGTTGGTTATCTTGGATGATGCGATGCAAAACACTCCCCTTCTTAAAGTCAATATTTAAGCTTCTGAACTGAACACTCCCCTTTCGGAGTCAGAAAAGGAAAAGGAAAACGATAATAAAAAACAATATTATATGTGAATATATATTCTATGAGTGGAAATCAAATTCATTTGAAATAATTATTTAAGATAACAATTGCTTCAATTTTATGTGTTAGGAAGATGGAACTGATCGTGTGCATGTAGTTGGAGCTCGGGGTGCTACTGGTTTTGTATTGCCTGCTGAAGGTGAGGCATTTAAAGAGTCAGGTCGGTCACTTGCACGCGGAACATTGGATTATCTCCATGGTCTAAAGGTGGGAGTGTTAGTACTTGCTAGAACACCATTCAATCCCTGCCTCTCACCCTGAAAAATATTAACAAAAAAATTGAAGCACTTAGACGGTTATTTTGTAAACTGACATGATTGAAATTTTATTTTCAGATGCTTGGAGAAAAAAAAATTGAACGGGTACTTCCAATTGGAACTTCCTTGACTGTTGTTGGTGAGGTAAACTAATTAGTTTCAGATATATAGCTAGTTACTTTCTCAAGAATGTCATATATTACAGAATTTCATTGTAATTGGCATTAGAAATATCGCGGAGTAGATAGGTAATGGTGCAAGATATACCAGGTTACTGGCTGGAACAATAATTTCAATAAACATATGCTTCTATGATATATATGGTGCAGATTTTACATGGGAAGGGCTTCTTGTATTGACTACTGTTTACTCCAAGTGAAATGAACTCCATGTTATGAATTATCAAACTCTGATCATAGTCATTGCTGTTTCTCACAATGAAATGCATTACAGTATATGATATTATAAACAAAGCTATCTGAATAAAATAATAAAATTCTTTGTTCCAAAGAAAAGATCCACGAGGACTGCTTTATATTTTTATATGAGGTCTTAACTTCCTATATTCAATTTATCAACTCTGGTGCGTTTTTGTCTCTATTAATGTTAAATAATATGTTGCTGTTTCAAACCTTATTTAAAATAATAACTCTTAAAGTGTATGATCAGGCTGCTAAAGACGATGTCGGAACTATTCGAGTTCAGCGACCCTCCAAAGGGCCATTTTATGTCTCTCCCAAAACAATTGACGAACTCATTGCAAATCTTGGGAGACGGGCGAGGTTGCTTTACTTTATATTTGCTTATTGTATTTTTTTGCCTACAGGGATTTTATTGACTAAATTATTTTATTAGGTGGTATAAGTGCGCCTCTGCGGGCTTGACAGTGTTGGGTGTTTTTATGATAGCCAATCATGCTGTTCGATACATCATGGAAAGACGACGTCGTAACGAATTGGAAAAAAGGTACACATCACCGGATACAAAACTGAATACCGTTGAATGTCTTTCAATTTGGAAGACAAATTTACAATGTTATTTATGAACAATGCCTATACATATGATTCCACTCCATTTTACATTACCTCACACCTCTAATAATCTGAACAATTTTATGCAGGGTTCTCACTGCAGCTGCTGCTAAGATATCTGGACAAGATAATGGAGGTATATTGCAATGGTTATACAATATTTAAGTTTGCAATGGCTGTTTCAACAACTACCTGAAATTTATGATTGTCTCAGGTGAAATGGATGACAGTTTATCAGATGGTGCTAAAAGGGAACGTGCAATGCCAAATTTGTGTGTAATATGCCTCGAGAAGGAATATAATTCTGTTTTTGTTCCGTAAGCTCTCAATCTTATCCTCTTATCTACATACTGTAATGTCATGCTGTTGCAGGAAGCAGTGGCACTGAAAATAACAAGCATGCTTCCATATATGTGAATGTCTGCCCCAATTATCCATTTTCTTTACCACTTCCATTGATATAGAATATCTCATTACCATTTCTTTCTTATGATTTTTATTAACTACTATCAAACATGAAGAAAAGTTGTTTATTCATTGTAATCGACTCAAAAAAACATCATGTAACATATATTGCCATAACTGTCTGGCTATATTTCAACCTTAAATTCAGTCTGTTTTATATGCAAGAAAAAAAAGTCTGACTTTGCAGGAAGTTCGTGAACTGATCTAACACTGTTACTTGTATTGCATGTGGATACTCACACATACAAACATGCCTGCTAAAACCACTTAAACTAAGATGTTCAAAGCCCCTCTAGTAGAGCTATCTATTTAATTTCTTATTCCAGGTATATGTCCCTAAGATTTATATTGTGATGTCAGGTGTGGGCATATGTGCTGCTGTACAGCTTGCTCTTCGCACTTGACCAGCTGTCCTCTTTGCCGGAAACAGATAGAGAAGGCGGTAAAAACTTTCCGTCATTGAGTATTGAGCATACATAAACTGACATGAGAATGAGGATTCATACGTTATGAATCCAACAGTAACAATATGGTCAATTGCGGTTATATAATTATGCAACTTTTCATCCATCATCTTTGTCTACGAGCAATATCAAAGTCGACGACTTTCAAATAAGCATCAAGATGGTGACCTACTGTTGGTTCTTTCGGCATCTTAAATTGTAAACATTTACTATCCGAACTAGGTGCATGTTACTCCAATTCCCATATATGGTATCTTCTTTCTAAGTTTTTGTTGACTGTTCTGACCCGGGACTTGTTCTTCATTCCTTATCTGTTTTTAGCAAACGCATATAGGTATATGCACTTCTTATTGGATCATTTCAATTCGTTGTATTTTCTATTTTGATAAATTAGTATATTCCTCATAAATAGAGTATATTTTGGGTTATATATGTTTTTGTCCCTTGTAGCCTTAATGAATTTTGGTTTTGGTTAAATTTTGAAGGGATGAAAACAAGACAAATTTTATAAAGTCTTGCATCAAAAGTTAGTTTTTACCATTAGATCAATAAATTTAAATTCCACTATTAAATTAAATGAGAAATGATATGATTTTTTGATCAAACAATGAAAAAGATACTTGTGCATGCCATTTTGTTTGTTTGTTCATGTCTGACAGCCTACTGACCAAATTAATTTTTTTATTGTGATAAAATCTAAAATTAGCTCATTTTATAGATAAAAAATATATTTAACCCATAAATTCTGCCGAGGCAGATAATTTGATGAGTATATGACAAATATTTGTGTAATTGTTTGGAACAAATCATAAAAATAACATGTCTTGTTTATATGTTGTCTTTACCTTATTTGCATAAGTTCATTAAAATAGTTATTAAAAAAAGATCACAAGAACTTACGCAAAGATTTTTCTCTTTTCTCTTCGTTGTAAAAAAAAATTGAAAAAAAAAGTCAATTACATTTGTGATGCGGCATAATGTCCGGTCAACGTGAAGGTGCTAAGTGTACAGTTAACTGTCATGTCATATGGTTTAATAGGCAAAACAAACGGATGGGTTAATTGCGTTTGACAATTTCATGAGAGTTGTTGTTCAAGTTTTTTAAAAGTTTAGGGTTTTTGACGAAATTACAATTTTGCAGTTTTTTTTACTTAGTCGCTCCTAGTTTTTGTATATATTATTGAGGATGATAACCTATTTTTTTTGTTTTTTTGTTCTGACCAACGGTGGGAAAGGAATATTTTTTTTTTATCAAAACTGGAAGAAGAAAAATGATACTGTAAGATAGGTATTTTTTTTTGTAAGTGGGAAATTAGGAAATATTTGCTGTGAGAATGAAGTAGAAGTATAATTTAGATCAATTATTAGGAGTGCTTTGCTTTAGCACTCTAATGAATGGTACTCTTTGTTGAAAGGACTTCACAAATTGAAATTCCCTTCTGCGTTGGTATTCACCCAAGACATCACGTTTCTTGCATGGGAAGCCTACGTAATACAAGATTCTTGCAACTTGGTTTTGTTTAACAATGAGTCTTTGCTGAATCCTATACCATCCATGATCACCTCTGTAAAGTCCTCATGTCAAGTTTCATTTACCACCCTTCTTTTTTCAATGAACAAAAATGTGCCAAACATGTCTCTCTTTAGTGTGATGATTGGTTTATTCGTTTGATTCAGATATCTAATTGGAGGAAATTGGAGACAAAGAAAGTGAGAATTTGATCCTTGCCATGAAAATTAAGAAAAAGTAACCTCATTAGTGGTTGTTAGGAATCTTATCCATGTTGAATTATTTACTATTGGTTCATTGAAATGTATGAATTTCCTAAGGGAGTAAAGTGTAAAATAAGAAAATTAAGGAATCAATCAAAGGGAAGTTTATCTTGAGAAGACAAGTTAAACATTTGTTAATGTAAAAAATACACAGTTTTCTCAAACAAACTTGCTTTTTTTTTTATTCTTTAACCAATGTTTTAAGGCCATTGTTAGCATTCTCATTTTCAAAAGATTCTTGTTTTCTAACTTTCCTTTTCACACTTGGATAACCACTATATAGCAAACGATCTTTTGCAACTCTTGCAGTGCTCTCCACCCCATAATCTTCTTAGGTTTAGCCTTTTTGAGTAAACAATTCAATGGAAAACAACAACAGTTCATCAAATTCTTCTGTGTGCACTAAAATCCGTCATGCCTTTGCAAGCAGTCCTGCTCTCCGAGCCATTCAACGAATCTCAAGCTTCAATCAAGAACACAAACATGTCACCAATGGTTCAAATTCTCCCCCAAAGACTAATAGTGTCAAAACCAAACCACATCACAAGGCTCAAACAGAAACATCATCAGAAGTAATCCCTATCAAGTTTGATTATTCAACACCTACATACAAACAGAATGGAAACTCATCAGCAGTTTCAAGTGTAGTAAAAGGTGCACCAACTCATGTTGGAAATTCAGAAAGAACAAAAGCTTCTGCCAAGAGTGAATTACCTCAACCACAGCATGTTCCCAAGAAAGCGGTGGCACAAAATGGTAATCAACACGGTAAGGAATCAATGGATATTAATGAAACTTTCAAAGAGTACATTCAACGTGCTAAGAAAAAAATCAGAACTGTTTCGAATATTGGTCGCGGTCAAAACAACCCTGCAGCTGCACCAGATCACGAGGTTCATCACAGTACTACTAGTGGCAAAAATGAAAGCCTCGAAGACCATTTTCAGGACTTTATTCATCGTGCTAAGAAGAAGATCAGAACCACCACAATGGTTGGAAAGACTGGTTCCATGAGAAGAAATTAAGGATATGGTTATTGAAATGAGGAGTACAAGAATGTCCATTAATAAGCTGGTGTTGGTGAAGTGTTGTGTTATGTAACTATTATCTAATCTAGGTGGCTGAGTGAAGATAAAAATAAGGTCATTGTTGTGGTTTGCAACCTTAATATTTATTTCATATCTCATATTTGTGCTAAATTTGTAGACTTGAACTTTTAATTGAAGGAGTGGATTTGTGAAGTTTAATGTTTATAATATGATATGTTAATATTGGTTGGAGTAATTCTACCAAGATTTACTACTAGAGTGATTTTATACCCTTGTATATACGTTTACATCTTAATCTAATATCTATATCAATATATTATATCAATGCCCACATCAAAGGGACATCTTGTTTCTCTTATCAAGAACTGCAAATTCTCCTTTTGCCTATCATGGTCTCATCTCTTTTCAATAATTAGAGCCAAAAAAATTGTTAAGCAACAATTTTTCCAGGATCCTGCAAAGAAATAATTTGGTGAGCAGAATTATCACTTCGGATTGTCTCTATAGAGTAGAAATAACTTAGTATTCTTTTCCAGACATGCTTTTAATTTTCTTTATAAAGGATGGTGTTGATAACAGGTGGTCGCTTTTAACAAAGTAAAATATGTTATACCATCTAAGGTCCCTTCTCTTTAGTACAGTATAGCATGGACGACAGTTACATTGGTCATAAAAATAGCAAACAAATCATTCTTATTTTGTATACCTGGCAACAAGGCGTGCATATATTTCATTATCCTCAGCAAGAGTACATTGCCAAGCAAGCACACCTACTTGGCATGAATGTTCTCATTTTCCTTTCCCTGACCTGTTTTCTACCAACTGGACACAAAATCCATTCATGGAGAAGGCGTCGGAATGCAATATATCTTCATTGTAATAAAATTGTGCTCGCTCCAAGCGGCAAACTCACGTTGAAATTACAATAGAATGAACTGAAAATATTTGTTGCAGTTAAAACCAATTGAATATTGTTCTATACTACTGTAGAACTTGGGTGCTACTAAATTGCAGCTGAGAAATTTGTCAAAACTCTATCGAGAGTTAGAACCAGAATTCCAAGGGGGATGTTCAAATTTTGATTAAAGAGGTCAAATCTCCCAGTGATCCCAAGATTATTTGAAAGAAGCAACTTCATGGGTCAATAAAGGACAAGTCAAATATCCATAAGAGGAATACAACTATAATTCCACATCGCGGAGTTTAAAGGAGACATTATCTTGTGATTCATAAGCAGTATAAGTGTATAACCATCAAATATTTTAGGAACAGTTTCCCAATGCTATTGTAAGTGTAAATACTAAATACATAAGCTAGAACTTTTGTGCAGGCAATGTACAAATTGCCCTTGTATTTACATTGCTGTAATATTAGAGTGTTAAATGTAAAGATGGTAAATACTTTGTAGCCTACAAGTTTCAATACAATTAATAATCAAACATCAACAACATCAAAATCGTTCTAGATTTATCTACTTAAATGGTAAAAGAAATAGCTAAATATATGCAAAAGCAGTCCACTTTGTTTAAAGCAGTTATAGCTGCCATGTCCAGAGTAGTGGTTGGTGTCTTTATGATGATGGTTGATCATTCTTATGGTGTTGTGCCTGCAAAAAGAACACACGAGCAAAAAAATTACTGATTTCATATTAAAATTTGACCATATTACCACAAGAAATAACCAAATAAATACCTGTAAAAGTTCAGAACAAGAAACATTCTGGTTTATGATTTGAGGGCAATATGGAACCTACGAAACAGATATTTTATCAGCTATTTCCACAACGTAAATGTTCAAATAAAAATAAAGAGCACCAGGTTCTATATTTTCATCACCTGGTTTACATCACCAAGATGTTCTTCATCATCGGTTTCTTGAAGAATAGGTGTACACAATAAGCCCTGCCATAAAAAACCCAAAATCAGACATTTATTTATGCTATCACACACACACACACACAAGCGCGCGCACACACACACACACACACACAAATCTTGTGTTCAAATAGAGAAAATAAGTTTGCGAATTTCAAGATCACCTCTTCTTGACTTTGATCATTTTTATTTTCCTGGTTGTTCTTTTGAGTTTTGTGTCTTGCAAGCTTCTTCTTTATAATTTGATCAACGTTGGATGTCTTCCTTTTTGAAAGAGGATACCCATTACTGAGAGTTACTGTTGGATCAACAATCCTAGTCACATGGTTTGAAATTGAAGTCTGTTCTTGTGTAATCCTGGAAGATGGCTCTTTAGAAGATAACACGGTTTTCAAGTCCTTGATCCTACTCATCACTTTCAGTAAGTCATCTTCAGAATTTATCATAGTAGAAGCAACTTCATAAAAGGCATCACATGCCATATTAACACGTTGCAATTCTTCAAAACCATGTTTAATCAGTGTATATCTCCTCTTTACATACTTCCTCCACCGTGGCAAAATATAATAAGGTGGCATGGAATCTGTTTTGCCAATGAGCTTAAGTACACAAAGAATGTGTCTACATAAAATTCCTTTAAACTCAAATAAGCAGCATGTGCACTGCAATTTGAAGTCTTTTTCATTGAAAGATACCTTAAACACCACGTCTTTAATTTTCTCTTTTACTTTCTTATTTTCAGTAACAGAGAATATAGAATTCAAGTCCTCCAATCTTTCAAAGCTAGTATTACAATACATCATAGAAGAAACCTCTACTTGAAATTCTTTAAATTTGGCAATGGTAAATGCTTTCTGGAAATGGACTTCGAAGCCAAAATGACTCACACAAGTGATTGTCGAGTTAAATGAATCAAAATCAGCCATGCTTTCCTTTTCGATTTTATCATTCAATGCATCGTCATACTGTTCAACTAATCGCTTCAATGTTGTCTTTGAGTTAACATAACCATCAAAAAATGAGTCTATACTTTCATTCCGTTGTGCAGTCGACATTCCAGCCCAAAATGTGTCTTTCACATACACAGGAACCCAACGGTGCCGCTCATCAAATAACCATTTTAACCATTCATTATCATGTAGGTTATAATGTTCTATCATATTTCCCCACCTCTCCATGAAATCACTTTTGCTCATAGAGTCATATACCACATCCTGCAAAAGTGTTTTGATAGACTCATTACGAGAGTATTTACCCAGCATTTCTGGAACCTTCTTCATTATATGCCACAAGCACCATCGATGACGAGCTTTAGGAAAGGCAACCTCAATTGCATTTTTCATTGCTTTATCATCTTCAGTAATTATGCCACTTGGAGCATGTCCAAGCATACAATCTAACCATCTCGTGAACAACCAAGTAAGAGCTTTAGCATCCACATTCGACAATATTGCACACCCCAACAAAATAGTCTGACCATGATGGTTCACTCCAACAAAAGTGGCCAATGGCAAGTCATACTTATTTGTCAAATAAGTGGTATCCAAAGTTATGACTTCACCAAAATATTCATATGCAGCCCTACACCTCGCATCTGCCCAAAATAAATTTTGTATATTCCTTTTATCATCCATATCCATTGCACAATAAAATTGACTATTTTGCTTTTGCATTCTATGAAAAAAGCTATGAATTGCATCAACATCTCCTCTCCCAAGTCTTAGTCGCCTTACTTTCTGTACAAAATTTCTACAATCATTTTCTCCAGAAGTAAGATTCCCACACCCATTCATCTCAAGACCCACGGATTGAAGATTCCTACCAACATTAATCCCACCTTGATCATTAAGTTCTAAATTCCTCTCTACATGAGTCCCCGAACTCTCATCCAATCTAAAATAACGTCCTCTGGTTTGACCAAGTTCATGATTATGTTCAAGAACAATTCTTGAAATGGTACTCGATCCATCTAAAGCTACACAAGCATTCAACCTAGCCCTACACTGTGTTTTCGAGGAAAGATATTGCTTTGAAGGATTCTTCGAAGTACTCACATACCTTCTTGCACAATTACATGCTAGAGTAAAATACTTCTTTCCATCATCTCCATTTTTTGAACTTATTTTTGTAACTCCGAAACCCGTATGTTTGGCGTAATTCATGTAATACCTAATAACCTCTTCTTCAGACCTAAATGTCATCCCAGTTCTAGGTTCTTCATCTTCACTAACAACAATTGCAGCTGAATTATCATCACTTCTTTTATTTCCTTCATTATTTTCAACTTTATCACAAGATGCAACTATTTCTTCCACTAAATACAATAAATTTCAAAAAAAAAAAAAAAAACTTATAAATCAACTAAACATATAAAACTAAAAAAACAAAAAATAACAATCAATATGCAGATTTTTGTTTCTTATGACATGATATGAAGAATCAATTAATAGAAAAATTATACTTACTGATTTAAAGCAAACAGATTCGTCTGAAGAGGAATTAGGGATTTGGCGGCAAAAGGATTCTTCGAACGCTACGGTGGTGGTTGAGGAAGCGGAAAAAAGTGGTGGCGAGACGGTTATGGAATTGTGAAGCGAAGAAAACGGTGCGATTTGCAGAAATGGTGAAGAAGGGTTTCGTAGAAGGAGGAGAGAACGTGGGTTCGTGAGGTTACGATTTACCCGATTCGTGCACTTCGTGCCCGTGCGTTTCGGTATTTTTTTGTCGAAACGTAGTTACGATGGGCCATGAATACGTGGGCTGAATTTGGGCCCAGTATTTTCTTCAGAAAAATTGCTCTTTAGGCAGCCTGGTTTGTTCTTAAGCACCTCGAAGTTAACCGTCGTTAGCTGATGCGGATGGTAGTTAACTGTTGTACTCCTCTATGACACTTAACTGTTGTGTTTGCATTCATCATTGGATGTGTTTAGTGTGTCATCATGCATGTGATTTATGATAAAGTCACAAGAATATCGCGTGGATTATGGATATATCACTTATAAACGTATGAAATCAGCTCGTAATGCATTGAGTGCGCGTCTACACGTGCATGATCACATATAGCCTTCCATATTCTGAGTGATGTGAACCAATCACGTGCACGATGACACACTAAACATGTCCATTGATGAATGCAAACATATTAATCACACCACACAAAGTTTGTGAATTGGTTTTTCTAGACAATCCATGAACATCAGTTAAGTGTCGTAGGGGAGAACACGGACGGCAATTAACTACCGTAGACAGCAAGCAGAAGTTAATTGTTGTAGGGAGTAAAAGGATAATATTTGGGGGTGCCTGATAGCAAACTAGGCAGTTTAAATATATATTTTCTTTGTACGGTCGGTTTTTGTTGGGCCTTGCCCAATCTTTCTCCAATAGAATTAGAGGATTGATTCATAGGACTCCTGCATTGTTTAAAATTTAGTGAAAGCATTCATTGGAAGCTAGCTTCCGATTGTAAGAAAAAACATAAAAATATAAACAATGTATAAAATTAGTGGTTTGTGGTCAACGTAGTTCTTGATTGTGCAAGTGAGTTTGTTCTTGTTTTTGATCTAGAAAGACCTAGAAAGCCTTTTTTATTTTGGAGTCAGTGTTCTGAAATTTGAAACCGAAAAGATAAATGGTGCATGCAACATGTTCAAGGTTTAAAAATTCATTGTCTATCATTCCCTGCATATTTCTAACCCTCTTTTAGATTGTAGATCGTCATGTCAATGTGGATCAATCTCATATCTCTTCTAATGTTGTTTCTTTTAATTATTTTTTTACCATTTTTGTTTCTCATTCGATGAATTAATCCAACGTTTGTGAGCGACGCAAGACAGACGACGAGAGATGACACATAGAAGAGAATCAAGATTAAAGAAACTCCTTAACTTTTTTGGTGATTCATTAACCACATGAATTTTTTTTTCTTTCCAACACGTACTAATAAGTTTTTTCCACAAAATGGGTGATAATACCTATACTACACTATAATACTACTGACCAACCCACAAAGTTGTGCATTCAACTTTCATTGTCGATGTCATGACATTTTTGGTGAATGATATATAAATATCTTTGTAAGCGTTATTTAAGAGTTAAAGTGTACTCTGATCCTGATGAAACTTTTCAGTGATGTTAATGCCAACCGCTATCAAATAAGAATAATTCGATTTCACTGAATAGTTGTGAGACGAATGGAGTTTCCACACTCACCTATCAGACATACCATCTTGCAAAACAAAAGCAGACAACCGCTCCACACACACTCCCATCAAACTTTCCTCCCACACAAATAACCTCCTCCTCCACTTGATGTAGTTTAATTGATTGCATATATAAAATATTTTACACCATTTGCGCATATAAATTAAATTTATAATCTGCCAAAGAAAAAAAAATTATAAAAAAAAAACTAAAAAAATACACTTAACAAAAAAAAATTGTTCATTTCCGTCGGCAAAAAAAGAAATTGACCATTCAAATGGGTTAAAGGACGGACCTCGTTTCTTATATGTTATCCCTATGCTATTATCAATTATCATTTTGAATTGGCTGAGTAATTAGACTATCAACCACAATTTCTTATTCATTTAAATATTCCCATGTCAAATTAGTTGTTTAAATAATTATATCTTGTTATTAAGTCATTTTCTTGTGAGATATAAATTCACTATGTTACACAATTATTTTAATTTTTCAACGGGTGGAAATAGTGATATATTTTTTTTTGAGAAAAATAAATAGTGATATATTATCCTCGTCATTTGAATACTTATTTATTTTCAAAAAGATTAATACTTCAATACAACATTCTTATTTAAGACAAATAAGTTACAAGTTTACAGATCTTTCAAAAAAATTTTTTTGCAAGTTTACAGTTGTATACTTTTAATAATAACACACACATAATGATTTGACAAAAAGAAAACACACATATAAGGAAATTCATCGTGTGTGACTAATCTCTAATCAATATATCTTTTGTGAAGAATCTAATCAATAAATTGTGTGGTGTAAGTTTTCCCTCATTATATTTTTAACTAAACTATAGTCAAGAAATTGTGTGTTAATGAGAGTTTCATACTCACTTGTTACTAATTGTATAATCTGAATTTTAATTTAATGGTTGTAATTAAAAGATAGTAGATGTTGGAGAAAAAAATGGGATCTATAACGCTAGTTAAGCGTTATAAAAAATACACTTAACGAAAATATGGACTGCTAGTTATTAAAAAGATGGGATCTATAATCAAATAGTGGTATAGTGGATAGCTGTGAAGCTCCGATACTTCAAAATAAATGACGTATCGTATTTCTGCGTATCCTGCACCGATATATGTTCGATACTTTCCGATACGTATCAAAAAAGTATCCAAAGATTTAAAAAAAATTAAAAAAATTATTTGATACTTCCCAATACGTATCTAGAGAGCATCTGATAATTATCCTGCATCGATGCCTGCCATGATATTTTCTAATTAATGTTAGCTAAAATAACTTAACTCTTGAGTACTGATGCGTTCTTTTTTGGATCGATATAGTATAGGACTAACAATGTTCCTTTTGGATATAGTATAGCACTGATGGTGCTCTTTTTGGGATATATTGTGTATGTAATTGACTAATTATCACTCTCTTAATCGTCAATATTATTTATATTTATGTTGATGTGCTACGAGCTTATGACTGATTTTTTTTTTTGTTAATATATTTGCATATTAAAAAAATGGTTATAATTATATTGTACATTTAATTATATGATTTTTTTATTAACGTATCTCAGCCGTATTGTATCTTGATTTTTAAATTTTTTCCTTGTCGACGTATCTGTGCAGTATTGTATCCGTATCGTATCTGGATTTCACATGTGGATAGCATGTCTTTGTTCAAAATTATTGAATTCCAATGTTTTGTCAAGAAGATGATGTCATGTGATTCAACGATCATATTAGTTAATTTTGTATTTTACCATAGACTATTAAAGTGGTTTGGATGTTAAAGTTTGGCGCTTGCTTTTGTCACACTTACATGCATATAAATTAATATTTTTGAGTGAACATGTTTATAAATTAATGTTTTCCAATTGTGAGACTATTAGTAATTTTTTTGACATACTAAGGATCGACCATTCCTATTATATTGGTTTGACCAAAAAGAACATACAGTGGCTAGGATGTCCCGAGTATTTAAGGCATGTTTGTTATGGGATTTAAAAAAAAAATGAAATTTTCAACAAGAAAATTGAAAAGAAAAAGAAAACGATCATTAGTTAAATAAAATTCCACGACAATAACATACATTAAATATAATTTCAACAACATAATTTAACAACACAAAACAACATAATAAAATAGGAACAATATCATGGATCAACCAACTTAAATTTGTATTTGGTCTATTCATGCAAGCCTTGATTTTTTCGTATGTTTTGGGTAAAATTACAATTTTCAAATATCTTGCAAAGATCTGACCAAGGAAGCATCTAATTCGATTGGTCCATTTGAATTGCGCTGACCAAAGATAGTAAACATGGTTCTCACGTCGTCGTTGTTTCAGAGCTTCACCTGGGTGAATGAAGCACTTCCATACGAGTCGATCGACAATACTCAACATTGTCCACCCTTCTAGTGTCTTTGTGGGTTAGTCGACCGTTTATTTGATCCTGATGATCCTTCAAACCAGACAGTGTGACATCAACGTAGATCTTTAAAATATTAGGTTATTCCTCGTTGTAGTAAACTACAGCTAGCTTGGTGTTTACATCTACGGAGTCAAGGTTATGTGGTTTGCAAATGAACCAAACACACCCGTTCATAGAAGTTTAAATAAATGATCTTTACATATATTTAGTTTTTTCTTCTGTAATTTTGTATTGTTTATCATCTTGGTGTGGCGTTGTCTTGTTTTCCATCTTGTTGCACTGTTTGTTCGGGTCATATTTACGGATTATCTTCAATTTAATGATTTTGATTTATATTATTCAGCATATTATACATAATATCTCAATATAACATGAACTAAATGAGTTAATTTACTGACAAAATGAAGATAAAGCGTATTTTAGAGATTAAACTAATGGTATACTCAATGAATTCAATATTAAACTTGTTTTTCACATCACCATTAAGATGGAGCAACGACTTTTACCGTAGAATGTATACCATGTAATGAACTAATGATCCTTCACAATTAGTTCTTTACCTTTAGCTTTTAAGTGCATATGATATGATTTTAAGTTTGTTTGTTTCTCTTGGCTAGCATGCAGTTAAGGGAAAATTCTCTAGAAATAAGAATCTTCCAAAGTTTCCCACTTATAATAAATGAATGGTTATGATAAGCCAATAAGTCATATTTTTGTGCACTTGCAATGTTGATCCCTAAAGGATGAGTGGTTCCTTCAACTTTTATTTCGGTACAAACTACCTATCTTATATGGTCCAGGAAGAATTTTGAGCCAAATACTGTTTTCTTTGAGTTGTTTATTTGATTCTCTATATCCACGATAAAGCACCTAAAGAGGTTTGGCACAAGCATATTAAAAGTATGTGCGTGCGTGGATGGGAATGATTCGTGCAGGGATGATATTTATCAAATAAAATTGGTAATGCCTTCTTCTTCGTAAAGTCTGAATTGAGAATTTATGCTTTGTTTGGGTATTTACAAAAGAAAAAGGAAAAACAAAGGTACTTGGAAAGGAGGGATTCCTTTTAAAATATTTAACATTTAAATTAGGTAAAAAAATCTTTTTTTTACAAGATGCAAAACACCTTTATTTTATCTAAGAATTTTCATCTTTACAATTAGTTTTTTTCTTCTTTATTTTAACTAAAAATGAATTTATTAAAATGTTTATTGTGATGAGATCCGTCACACTTTACAGCCATGAATTTTTCCTCCTAGTTGGGGAAAAAGTGCTGCATAACTAAAGGGGTTCGTTGCATTTGTGATCACTAATGATTTCTCTTTGTTTAGTTTTGTTCCTCGTCAAATTGCTTAAAATTTTTGTGGAAAATTCGTAAGTCTTTTGGTAAACAAGAAAAGTAAATCGGTGAAGTTTGATTAGATTGTGAAAATGTTAACTTATATTGTGTCAAAATGTGAACTCAACTACCATTGGATGCATGGATATCTCGGAAGATATGTGAATATTTTGTTAACATTTTAAGAGGGAAAATATTTGGGTGATATTGGGGTGTCAATATCATTGGGATGTCAATCTCATGTGACATTGGTCAACCACAATGTCACAAGTGCATAAAATGACAAAAAAAACCTTGCAAGTGAGATAGAAGAAAACCATGATTTTTTTTTTTTATCATTTTTTACACTTGTGACATTGTGGTGGTTGACCAATGTCACATCAGTGGTGGTTTCACCGTTCGGCGATTCCGGACACGTGCCCGGGCTCCAGTCCAAATGTTTTGCAATTTCTTATGTAAATTTCTCTGAATTTCTTATATAAACTCCTATAATTGAGCAATTTCTTTAGATTTTTTAATATATGCTTGCTATTTCTTCTCTAAACACCTATAAATGTGTTGCAATTTTTTTTCCCATGCATTGTAACAATCCTAGCTCCGCCACTGTGTCACATAACATTGACACCCCAATGTCACTCAAGTGCTATCCGTTTTAAGAGTTTTGAAACATACCTTAACTTTAGTAAGTCTCAAAGTTAAACTCACATAAACTTTTCTTTTGACCATATTTGAATCTTTAATTCATAGTTCTTAAAAAAATTAAGTCACTTTGATCAAAAGAAAAGAACTAACTCACTTGAATATATATTACACGATATAGAACACACATCTTGAAACATAATAGCTTTTTTTATTAGGGCTTTTGTATTATACATATGGATCGGAATTTGAGCTCTGATCATCCTACTATTTTATTTAAAGAGATAAGTTTTTAGTCATTCAATTAATTCACAAAAAACCAACATGTGAAACACTAAGAAAAATGAATGTATTTTTGGAAAAGTAAATTTGACAATGAACAGCATCATGGATCCCTCTAAGGATATGCTTGGTTATGAATACTACTCACGTCACAGACGGTTTAGTGATGATTAGACAATATATATTTGCCTTTAAAATTGGGAATTGACTTTCAAATTTTTCTTTTGGAAATAGACTTTCTAATATTTTGCATTTTATTTTTACATATACATTGATTGATATTTTAATGGGTTTTGTGGATGTGGTGATGGGATAACGAAGAATTACTGAATACTGATATAGATATTTTGTGCCTTTGCTTCTGTCCTCTCCATCGTAAATGGTGCACTTTTGTAAAGGGTACTTTTAACATGAACCTCTCGTGTTCTCAACTCTTCACACTTTTGACCTTCAAAAAGGGTCATGAGATGAGGCACCACCCTTCCCTTTTCCGCGGTGAAATAGATCTCTTTCTTTATACCTCTCATTATGTCTTCTTTTTCAAGGTCAGCTACCTCATTTTTAGGTGTTTAAGTGGATTTTCAATATCCACATCGTTTATGTTAGGTCACAATTATATAATGATATCTGATTGTGTATTTTGTTTTGTTTTTTATTGTGTATTTTGTTAATTCAAATAGTCTATGACGGTACAAATACTCATATTTTTTAACCCTTTTCGTGCTGACCCATCATGCTTCAACCCTACGAGAGCTCTAATGTCATCGCGTTAAAGAAAACATCTTAAAATTAAAGATTATTTTGGTTGATGAAATGCACACTCAAAAACTAATTTATAATTTCGCTAAGTTAAGATATCACTGCAGTTGCTTATTACACAATCAAGGATAAAAATGACTATTTATCCTTTATTTTATGATAGTACTTAACATTATTTTTAAAGACAACACCTCAAAACAACTTACTAATGAAGTGTTTAATTTAACTTCTAGAGGGCTTAGAAGTGTCAAAAGCAAATTCAAACTCAATAAACTTATGTTTGATATTTTTTAAGAAACCAATTTTGGGAACCAAAAACAATTATACTTGAAGCTATTAATACTATTTAAAACTTTTGATTCTAAAATTGATTATAAGACACGAATTTTTAATTCAACCTAATTTTACATGAATTTATTCAAATGCAAGTCACTTTATCCCTAACCCAGTTTTAGTAAAATCAATTTTGTAGAATCAATTCATCCAAAATCAATTTTTGTCAAAGCAAAATCAAACTTACATTAAATAGACACTAATAATTTTATATCATTATGTTTCAACAAAATTTATTTATTTAATTATGATTTATTAAATGAGGCTCACAAAAAGTGAATAGATAGAAATGGTGCTTCGATAATCATTTTTCTGCATATGCATCAAAATTTTCTACTCTATAATAAATGTGTTTATATAAATGGTGTTAAATAGATAAAACACTCGGTGATGTGGATGATCTTAGATCTCCTAAATTGCTCTTAAGTCATGAGCCAAAATCCAATGTAAAGGAGTTGAATTTTTGTGTAAAAAAGAAGTGGATTATTTGGCACGGCAAAGATTAGTTTTTAGGAGAGATTTTGTGTTTTCTTAAAATCAAGACTTTGAGTTTTATTTGAAGAGTTGATTTTTCCTGTTATTATAGTCTTTTATTTCACACACACGATTATATACCTAATTGGTAATTACTGACCACAAGCTTAATGGTAATTTATCTATTAACTATATTCGTGGAGTTTATTTTTATTATCTTCATTTTCGTTTTGTTTTACAATTTTAATATTCATTTCATGTCAGGGTTTTTATCGAATATAAAAATTAATGTCGGTTCTGATAGTCACATTAGAATCTAATAAAAGTATTTAAATTAGCTGTAGAAAAAGAATCTAAATAAAGTCTGTAAAGTTAACGATGACATTTATAAATAATTAAATATATAGAGCATGCCCTTTTCATGTATTTCAACAATTAAAAAAATGATAAAATTTCCCTTCCTTGCACAATAAATAATTCATAGGTAAAAAATACGAATTATGTTTTACTTGTTGGCTGTAAGGTTGTCTTTGATGATAACTTTCAAAATGCAATGTTCGTTTATTGCCAATTGGCATGCCATGTCAATTTCGAGTTTCAACATTCTAAGATGGTAAAGTGACATCAAATACACATTATGACTAAAATATATAAAGAATAAAAGATAATATATTATATTATTTTAAAAGAGATTGTCAACAAAATTTCCAATAATGCACAATGCACCGACGGGGACGTTGGCAGCCAAACTGAAAGCTAGATAAATAATTGTGCATTT
The DNA here is from genome assembly GCA_946800305.1 of Medicago arabica. Taxonomy (NCBI): domain Eukaryota; kingdom Viridiplantae; phylum Streptophyta; class Magnoliopsida; order Fabales; family Fabaceae; genus Medicago; species Medicago arabica. The sequence continues at coordinate 53,727,983 of OX326965.1, read as the reverse complement.
GTGATCCTTCATAATTATTATTTTTTATTTGAATGTGATCCATCATTTTTTAAGATCTAATATCTCGAACTACTTATTTTTTAGACCTAGTTTAAACTTTTGTATTCTAAAAAAAGTTTGTCAAACCTTTTCCAAAACAATATATGAGGGGATAAATGGCAGAAAATATATTTATACAAAGAAAACATCTCCTTTAGTGGTGCAGAAAGAGTTTTTTTTATTATAAGAACTTGTGTAAAAATTTGGTTAGGAAAAAAGTATCAACGTTTTATGAGTTTAATTATGTTGATAGAGATATTACATAATATGTGCATGAACTGAAGTTTGAACTTGAGCATGTCACTTATTCATCTTATGATGAAAATTTACAGCCAACAGACAATATATTTAAACTTGACAAGAAAAAATTACAAACTTATTTTATACGAGTTAAACCAAGCGAAACCAAGACAATACATTTAACAATAGAGTGTGTTTTTTATTATGAAAAATGCTAATAAATAACCTCAAAACATTGCCCAACAAGTCAAATTAAGCAATTGTTGTATAACAAAATGCATACCATAAGTTATATAAAATAGTGCAATACAAAAAATTATTATACAATTTCCTTAAAAAGTACCCTTAAGCGCTTGTTAACATAACTTTCTTTATTGGAGAATGCTTGTTGGCGACAATGATATAGCCCTTGGATGAAAAATGTGCAGCATTGCCTTTTTCTGTCTCTCCCCTATGTATTGTATCCCAGGGGCGGAGCTACCCTTGCACCAGGGTATGCACCTGCACACCCTCAACTTTTCATAATTATACATGCCTTCCTATTTAACTCATGTTTTGCATACCCTGAAAAATGATTTTGCACCGCTCTCTTGATGCAAGACACAATGGGCAATTGAATTTTTGTGTTTTCTGTTTTTTATGCAGTAGCAAGGCTGATCAATGTCAAATCAATATACTTTTTATACTACTCCATGCTTTCACCAACAATTTTGCACCACTTACTAATGGTTTACCATTGTTACAACTTTTAGTTTTTATTTCGACTAAATTAATTATAACATTCAGGTCCTTTTAAATTTTTTTCGTATCACTTACATCATTTACATTGTATAATTATAACAAGTTAATTATTTAAATATTTTTTGTAACATTTAGATCCTTTAAGTTATTTAATTCTAACTTTTATATTTTTTAGTTCTAAGATCCATAAATTGTCACGGTTAAATAACTTAAAGACTTAATTGGTATAAAAAAAACTTAAAGGACCAATTTGTTACAATTAATTAACTTAAAGGATTTAAGAAGAACGAAAAAAACTTAAAACCAATTTATTACAGTTAAATAACTTAAAGCACCTCCAACGTAATTTAGCCTAGCTCAACTGGTAAAAATGCTGAAATTGTTAGGTCAGATGTCATGACCGAGGTTCGAACCCCGGTACCTCCACTTATGTGTGTGAGTTTATAATGGCTTTGCCATTTCGTCCATCTAACAAAAAAAAAAAAAAAAAGAACTTATAGCACCTCCAACATAATTTAGCCTTTTATATTTCTTTCCAACTTTCTTACTTTCTGTAAGCACTTATTATACTACATGAATTTCCTATAAACACATACTAAAATAGGACCAAACGGATTGAATCTATATTATGAATTTAATCTTTCAAGGATTTGCCAATAGGTTAGTTTTTTTTTTTTTGACAAAAGGTTAGTGGTTGTATACCATAACTAACAAATATATACTATATACAGTAGAAACTCTATAAATTAATAATGTCGGGACCGGAGAAATTTATTAATTTAGAGAGTTATTAATTTATCGATAAATTAATAATTATTAATTAAAGAGTTTTTAAGTAATTATACTGTACATACCAAACAAAAAGGCAAATTAGTCTATGTCTCTTAGAATTATGTTGCAGCAAATCTTGGGACTCAATGTAAATTAATAAATATTGTATTCATATCCATTGGAAATATGACTTTTGACTTTTGAAGTGTATAGTAAATGTAAACAAGTGGAATGTTCAATGTATTCTTAAGCAAGTTTGACATATATAAATTACATGAATGTGTTAAAAGTATTCAAACCATATCTCACTCACGAGATGGCTTCTCATCTAAAAGGTGTTGCAAAATCAACTATGTCAGATCAAATACGTAAGGAGTTGTGCGAGTACAAGAGAGATAATCCTGCAAGCACATAAAAAGACTTGCAGAGATGACTTGAGGGAAAATTTCAGTTGAAAGTTAGTCAAGGAACAATATCAAACACACTTAAGCGGTCAAATGACTATCTCTCTGCTGAAATAGAAAAGGGAAGAGCGGAGATCAAAAGACACAAACCAGCAAAATATCCTGACATGGAGAAGGTTGTTTATGAGTGGTTTCTACAACATCAAGAACGTGTGAATATCACAGGAGAATTAATTTTGCAGAAGGCAAGAGATACAATGAAACTCTTGTACCCTCATGATGATTCAGATTTTAACTTCTCTACAGGATGGCTTGGGAAATTCAAGCACCGACATGGCATAAAGTCATTTCGTCGTTTTGGCGAGAGTGGGTCTGTTGATGTACAAGACATGGAGCAGAAATTGATATCGATTCGAGAGAAAATTGATCAGTTCCCTATGAAATATGTTTTAATATGGATGAAACTAGGTTGTTTTATAGGCTACAAGCTGATCATTCACTGGCAACAAAACAACTTGAAGGAAGAAAACAAGATAAAGAAAGGCTAACGGTAGTTATTTGTTGCAATGAAGATGGCTCTGAAAAAATCCCTCTATGGATTATTGGGAAATATGCAAAGCCTCGTTGCTTCAAGAATGTCAACATGAATAGCTTGGATTGTCAGTATCGAGCTAACCTAAAAGCATGGATGACTAGTGTGCTTTTTGATGAATATGTTCATTCATTTGACCAAATGATGCATGGTAGAAGAGTTCTACTTGTGGTGGATAATTGTCCAGCACATCCAAGAAATATTGAAGGGCTAAGAAACGTTGAGTTGTTCTTCTTGCCACCCAATATGACATCAAAGATTCAACCTTGTGATGCTGGGATAATAAGAGCTTTCAAGATGCATTACCGTAGAAGGTTTTACCGCAAAATATTGGAAGGTTATGAGGTGGGACAATCTGATCCAGGGAAGATAAATGTCCTTGATGCTATCAATTTGACAATCCCAGCTTGGACAATAGATGTTCGAAAAGAAACAATAGTGAATTGCTTCCTACACTGTAAAATTCGTTCAGCTAGTGACGTTGTAGGAAATTTGGATGTATCCACTTTTGATAAAGAAACTCAAGACCTCCAGACTATGATCAATCAATGTGGCTATCGTAATAAGATGGATATCGACAATCTAATGAACTACCCAGGTGAAAATGAAGCATGTTCGGAGGTTCAGAGTTTAGAAGATATTGTGCGTACTATCATTGAGAACAATGCAGAGGATGACGATGAAGATGATACGGTGTCTTTGGAGTCTGTTACGCGAAAGGAAGCACTTATGGCGTCGAACACTCTTCACAACTTTATGATACAATACAAAAATACAACACTTCAGCTATTGGATGCAATAAGAAAAGTAAGAGATGGGCTTCAAACAGACTTGAACTTTAAAGGAAAACAAACAACTATTGAATCATATTTCAACAAAGTGTAATATATATTTTTTTCAGTTTCTATGAATTATTAATTTATGATTTTCTTGGGACCGAAAATTATAAAGAGATCTCCCAAAAAATTATTATCTTATTATTTTATCGAATTATTCAATTTTTTACACTGGCCCAAGTCGGGGCCGGACAAATTTATTATTTTAGAGAGTTTATTAATTTACCGAGTATTAATTTAAAAAGTTTCTACTGTATTATATAAAATAATCACAATTTTTTTACTTAATTGACTTCTTTGTTAAAAAAAATCCCAAAAGAAATGACACTTTCAATTTTCAAGGTCATATTATATTTTGTGAGATGTTTATCTATATTTTTTTACAAAAAATTATTTATAAATGAAGCAAAATATATTTACACACACACACACAATTTATAATTTTCATATTCATTTTTATAAATATAATTGAAGTAAAATATTTGCACCCCTGACTCCAGGTCCTGGCTACGCCACTGTTGTATCCTACCCGTTAATTCCAACATCGTGTGTTGTGGTCGGTCACTGAGTCGTGCTAAACAGCACTGCTCTTATTTATTTCTAATGTAAGACATGGTTTGGTTCTTGTGAAAAATGAGAACAGTACGTGCACATGCAGTTGGGTGGCCAAAGTGCACCATGGCCAAGCCACACAACCTACACCAGGCACGCCGCACACCAACAATAACAGTGTTTCAACCTTACTAACGTCACATGTAATGTATGGATGTTGACATCTTCGAATTAAGTATACCCTATATTCAATTTCAAGGTGACTTTACCTTCTCCCTCTGACCCCACTCACCTATCCTTTTTAGCTTTGTTTATTGCCAACCAACAATTGACCTTCCCCATGGCTCCTCCTTAGTTTTTTTTTCTTCAAGAAACATCATTTTGGGACACTTTTGTGATAATTTTTTTTCCTATACGTTCCTTACATTCTTATTTTCGCTCTTCCTCTTTCTCTCTATAGTTTTGTCTATCAAAAAGAAAGAAGAAAGATTTTTCAAAAGATATTTCAAAATTATTGTGCAAATATCATATTCTTTGAACGATGTCTCAAAATGATTATATAAATATCCATACTTTATTCTCCACTAAAAATATCAAGAATGCTCTCCTTTTAACATCATAGTAAAGTCCATCAATTTAACATTTTAAAAATAGTTTCACATAAACATTAACGTGATCCACGTGAATTTCACTAAATAAAAGAGTGAATGTTTTTTTTAAGAATACTAGAGTGAATGTTAAAAAAAATATTTACAACACTTATCTTTTTTTATTTGTTTATCATTTATATTTTTTTACAGTAAGAACAAAGAGGTACATTTTGCATTTGAAGTGTTCAATAATAATTGAATATAAAAAAATCAACGAAGTCAAACTTTATTATATATGTATTGTTTATAGTTAATAATACTAAAAATGATTAGTTGAAAACGACCTATAGTCAAATTAAGGATGAGCCTATAACTAAAATTAGCATAACTAAATACTTTTTAACTATATCTTTTTTCATAATTTGGCCTCAAAGGTTATTTTCTTTCCACATATGCTTTGAAATCGTGGAGGTCTTTTCTCCAACTTGTTTGCCTCCTTATTATTTGGACTTTGTGGAATGAGAGAAATAACATGTTATTTATTAATAAAGAAAGCTTTATTGTTCAGCTATTAGATAAAGTAAAGTCTCATTTTTTGTGGTGGTTGAAAGCAAAAAAGATTATGTTTGTATTTGGTGAACATTTTTGGTAGGTGAGCCCTTTATCGTGTTTAAGCATTGGCTAGTCCACATTGTGTATTCCTTGAACGGCTAGTATTCTTTTCAGTGGCATCTTCGGTACGCTTTTTGCTGAGGGGACTTTTTGTGGTGGTTACGGTTTGAATCACACACCTTACCTATTTTATGTATTGTCTCTATCAACTGAGCTAAACTCACGATAATCAATGTTGAGGGGACTGTTATAATAGTGTTAATATTTTTAAATTTTTTTAAAAGAAGAGATGTTGGGCGTGTGAACGCATTAGCAAGTCATAATCAGTCATACCACACGAGTTTAGCTGATTGACAACAGTTGAAGTGTGATTTTGGTTGGCTACATAGGATCATGGATGATAGAAATTAGGTTTCAACACCTTTTTATTTTTCTGTCCGAAAAAAATCACCTTTTTATGCATAGAAATCAGGTTTCAACACTTTGTCTATAAATAACACTTGTAAATATCAAATACACAAAAAATCAAACAACATATTTTACCAACATTTTACATATGTTTATCTTTCTCTACCCTTTTACTTATGTTCTTCTTGACATTCTAGTTCTCAAAAACCGTTTTCTCACTTAACAATTAACATTTTTCGGAGTAGTTTCCCTAAAAAAAAAAAACATTTTTCGGAGTAGTTAGTGAATCTGCAGCTAAAGGTCAAAGTTATTTATCCATTGTATTTGTTTGAATAAAAGAGAAACAACTTAACTAATTTTCTAGTTTGACAACACACATAAGTTTTAACTTCTATATACTATGAATATAAAACTTTTTTTTTTGTCAAGGAATATAAATTTCTATTCGTGCATCTAATCATATGTATTAATACGAAGATTTTTGTTGAGATATTAAAAAAGATAATAAATATAATAAAGTGACATTAATAAAGATAAACAGATATCTATTAACATATTACTTTTTTAGTGTATTAATTATCAACCATTTTAACATATTACTTTTTTTTTTGCTACAATTAGAAAGAACAAAAAGAAAGAACATAAAGTACAACAAGAGAGTACTATATGCTTAAGCGCCCACATATGACATAACACCGGCTACTGGGCTAGTAGGGTGAATGAGTTCATCTTTCATTCTATTTTTAGAGGGGTAAAATTGATTTTTTTTTATACAAAATGAAAATATATTAAATAAAAAATAGAAAGATATAAAGACTAAGGACATTGGACCGGACTCCGTTACAACCTAACAACATGAGAAAACAAACTTAATGGATTAACTTAATCTATTCTAATAAACAATTGTTTGTCATGAACGCAACTCAACGAACATGCGTACATACGCGAAACTAAATTACAGAAGGAAAAAAAAGTGAATATCTACAAAGAATATTTAGGGTGCGTAAGTTGTGAATGAATCGACCGTCAACATTGAATTAAATTGATTCAACGTGAGTAAATTTGATTTATGTTCGGTTATTTGTAAATAGAATTGATTTCATCTTTGAAGTTGATTCAATTTGAAACTTGAATTTGTATTTTTTTTATTATAGAATTAATTTTTATTTATAAATTTAAAGTTCAACTTATTTTACATGGATGTATTCGAACACAAATATCTTTATATTTTAACTCACTTGTAACTATAATCAATCCACTCAAAATTATTTTTTGTGCGGAGTAAAAAAAAATGCAAAACCGTTAAGAGCCTGATCAATAAAAGATTAGTTATTAGTGACATTTTTACAATGTTGTTCATTAAAATACAATCGTTATCTTTGAAGAAAATTAAATACGCCACTTTTGTACCCTGTTTTCATTTGTGGTGAACTTTAAACAATATTGGTTCTATTCTATATCCAACAAAGGGTCCCACACACATGGGGACATGCCTTTTACTTATTCCGCCATGTCATTTATCTTGGTCTAGCCAACTTGATACCATTTTATTTTCATAAAAAAATAATAGGCCATCGGGTTGGTTGTAAAGTTGAGTATTGAATTTCAAGTTTTCTTTTGAATAATAGGTTAAAAGTGAAAACATGTCTTTTTATTTATTTATTTAAAAAATTTAGACTTTAGAGGATGCAAAAGAACTAGTTTCTGAATTTCTATATCATCGACCTCTCTCCTCAAATGTAAAAAAATATGTTTATTATACTTTATACGTAAGCAAGTTTGATTATTTTACAAATTAGCCTTTTTTGAAGGTAATATTTTATCACTTTTGATCAAATTGAAGTAATTTGAATAATGAATATAATCAATTTTGTCTAATAGAAACTAGACATTAGATAGAAAGTAAAACCAATTAATTATGAAATACTAGTATTCCACTAAGAATGTGTCGTGTGTGCCAACATACATAATCAATTGATAAAGAAGAAATATTTGGGTGTACAAAAGCAAACATTAACATAAAATTAATATTTCTTAGAACGCATGCATGGAGCATGAGGTCAACGTCGGTAATTTGCATCACTTTCCTAATAATTAAAGCCAAGACTCAACCATCTCGGTGATGGTGATGCTTCCTCTTCGTCTCTTAAATTCATCACAAACCATACACATATATTACACATGCCTTGGTCTACAACAAACGCAAACGTAAGATCAAGCAGCCAGAAACAATATTGTTTGGTACATGTCTGCGTGTTTGGATTCTTTGTTCAAACCAATTATTAACTCGACAGTGGTTTCCGAGAATGACATGCTACCTATGAACCCAATTTCAGAGTATAAACAAAAACAGGTCATATTTCTTTAAACAACATTCAACTGATTTCACTACTGTCACAAGCAATCAACTAGATTAGTGAACTAAGGAGTACGTGAAAAGTACTAAGAAGTAAGAAGTTCGGGTTCAAATTATAAAATTTAACATAACTGACACTTGTTTATATATATATATATATATATATATATATATAATTTAACATAACTGACACTTGTTTATATATATATAAAGAAAAAACAAACTAACTTCATTATATTTCTAAAATTATCATTCAATTAATGTCTTATAAAATATGTTTCCTTTGAACAATAAAATGAAGAAGAAGTATGTAAGAAGGCATGTTTGAATTGACAATGCAGATCTAGTAATGATATGCTGAACTGTGTGGAATCGGTTTGAGTTGGATTTGATCAAACCTAAAACCTGAACTATATAGGGTATTTCGGTTTGAACGTGGTAAATAATCACCGGTTACATCATTGAGCTGGTTTGGAAAAATCCACTAATCTTTGGGTTGGGTAGTGTGTTACGCAAATTATTTTTATGTTTTTTTAATATTAAATGACTAAATGATAAGTCGTTATGTTTTTTTTATATAAAAATTACTCAACTTTTTAATTTTTCTTCAAAAGTTGTGTACCATATTTTTGCTATTTTTTTAGCATCATAAAATAATAAAACGGTAATATCAAATAATAAAATTAATCATAAAATACTTGTAACAAACTAAAGTTGCATGACAGAAAGTTGCATTAGTATCAAAATAACCAAAAAGTGCAACATATTAATTTGTAATTCTAGTATGTTTTGATTTTTAATATAGAGGGTACAATGTGTATGTTTTGGAAATATAACTTTCTTCTACCCTATGAAAATAAAGATAAAAAATATTAACATTATTGGGTAAGTGAGTTTTTTGGGTTTGTGTCTAGTTTTACCCGAGACCCATTTATTTTTATGGGTTTTGCATTTTTAGAAACCATACCCACCCAATTACCCAACCCAACCCAACCCATTTTTTTGGATTTTTTGGGTGGGTTTGACCGGGTTTTATGGGTTGACCCAACCCATAAACACCCCTAAGTATTCCAACCACTTTGGTTTTTTCAAGTTTGTAGACATTTTACCGCTATATGCTTGCATTTTACTAAAAAAGAACTTGTGTTTGCACGTTTGTAGACATTCTACTATTTTGTGACTTTACTCTTATTTTGATCAATGTCATAAAGATTCAACAAAGTTTTTCGTTGGTAGTAGAGGTCTAACCCAACCCTATCATTTACCCTAATTGAGACCGACTTTGGTAGGAGAGAGTTGAGGCAGCACCTATAGTAGAAAATATGGTTAGGTTGTTTTGTCATGTAGAGAAAAGACCTTATATATAGATGTTGTAGTACTGAGAGTAAATTAGATAAAGGAGGGTCATATCAAAAGAAGTAAACGAAGACCTAGAAAAACTATTAGGAAATATTTGAAAGTTAATGAGTGGTATCCAAATGTGGTTTATGATAGAACAATACGACGTAATTTGATTCATGTAGTCGACTCCGGTTAATACAATAAAGTTTGGTTATTGTTGTTGATGACTTCACACTTACACCCTCTTGTCACTAATATAAGCAAAAGTTTAATTTTTAAATTCATTCATTAAATGAAGCATGTGGTCTATAATAAAAATTATATACATCATTAATTGAACGAATGTAAAATATAATTTTTTACTATATATAATAAAAACGGTCATAGTAACCTGTGTCCTAAGCTATTTTGTCTTCTTTTTTTTTTAAAATGCATCCTAAGGGAACGATTTAAGGAACTACAAAAGAAATGAAAACATAATTATTTTTCTTAAAAAAATTATATAGATTTTTTTTTCCTTGACAAGAGCAAAAATTAAATTTTTAAACTGTTTTTAGTAAGATATTGGACTCACAATTTACAAAATTACATTTGACATTTTTTTTTCAAAGGACATATTCAACATTTTAATTTGTGCCCTTAGCATTCCTTAAAAAAAAAAAAACCCACTTATCATTTCGCATGCGTTTTGTGAAGTAATAAGACTGTGACTTTCTTTTTAATTGTATAACGAGGTCTTGCATCTAACCAACCAATCCATCATTGTACATTAGTGTATTAGCGTGCTTCGTGACAGGTTTTGCAAAAATAATTAGGTTAAATTGCAAGAGACCCAGTTTAATAATATTAAATCAATATCAGAAAATAATATTATAGAACTCAAAACCAAACCAATAAAATTATTTATTGGTTTTTTCTCTAGCTGCATACGTTTTTCTAATATTCATATATTATTTATCTCTTATTTATAAATGTTAACCCGAACACAATATTAATCCTAGATTTAACCTAATTATATCGCCTGATTTTACTATTTAACCTTAGATTTAATCTCTTATTTGTAAATGTTAACCTGAACGCAATATTAACCCTAGATTTAACCTAATTATATTGCCTGATTTTACTATATTAACCCTATATTTAATTTAATCAAAATATTAATCTCTTACTTATCTCTTATTTATAAATGTTAACCCGATTAACCCTAGATTTAACCTAATTATATCGCCTGATTTTACTATATTAACCCTAGATTTAATTTAATCAAAATGTTAATCTCTTACTTATCTCTTATTTATAAATGTTAACCCGAACGCAATATTAACCTTAGATTTAACTTAATTCTATCGCCTGATTTCACTATTTTAATCGTAGATTTAATTTAATCAAAATGTTAATCTCTTACTTATCTCTTATTTCTAAATGTTAACCCGAACGCAATATTAACCATATATTTAACCTAATTATATCGTCTGATTTTACTATATTAATCCTAGATTTAATTTAATCAAAATGTTAATCTCTTACTTATCTCTTCTCTTATTTATAAATGTTAACCCGAACACAATATTAACCCTAGATTTAACTTAATTCTATCGCCTGATTTCACTATATTAATCGTAGGTTTAATTTAAACAAAATGTTAATCTCTTATTTCTAAATGTTAACCCGAACACAATATTAACCTTAGATTTAACCTAATTCTATCGCCTGATTTTACTATATTAACCCTAGATTTAATTTAATCAAATTGTAAATCTCTTACTTATAAATATTTACCCGTCTCGCTATACTTAACATAATTTTAACCTAATTTTTATGAAATACTATACGACAATCATGACATTTATCTAAACTATTTTGTTAGTTATTACCGTTAAATATTACATTCGATATGACTCGTGCGTTAGCACAGGTCTATGTGCTAGTTGGTAATAATTTTAAACCCCGAACACAAATTTTCAACTAGTTTTTTTTTTAAGGACAAATTTTCAACTAGTTGACATGCCCTAAATGGTGGATTATAGTGTTGGTGTAGGTATTTGGTGTGCTTTATGATCTCAGCCATCATTGTTTCCTTAAACAAACAGTACTGCCATTGACATTCATATTAAAAAATTGGATCTAGCCGACAAGTGTCTTTAGAGCACTAGTTAAGGATTTTAAAATAGAAATAATTTGTATGTTTTATGTAAAATAAATTATTTTTTTAAGTTTTAAAGTGTTGAATGGATCGATCTCAAGATAAAATTTCTTCTTAAACTTCTTAACAAGTGTTTTAAGGGCACTTGTTAGCATTTTCTTAAAAAAAATTGATCAATTTTTTAAAAAATAAATAAACTACACTTTTTATCTCAATTATAAGTCAAAATTACTAATTATATACTCACTAAATTTTTAATAATTTTTTTTCAATTCATACAAATAAATGTGTTATCAAAGTATCATTGGTAGTCAATATAATTAGTTAAATTTTACTTATAGTTTAGACAAAATAATGTTGGTTGAGATTTGAGAGTGAGAAACTAGCAACCAATTGTACTTGACACATAGGAGTTAAGTAACTTAAGTTTTCCGTCCACATGGGCAAAGGAATCGCCTATAACTTAAGTTATGGTCGGAAATTTAACAATTGATAAATTATAGTTAAATTACATTTGTAAATCTTCATCGAAGTTGGTTGTTCTTCTTGAATTTGTACTTTTCTTCGTAAAAACAAAATGATATTCATTCATTCAAATCGAGAGATTACATCATTCAAGAGCTGTTGTTAAAGTGATTCAAAATTGAAGAAATTGAAGTTTGTCGAAGCTATCAAAATTGGAGCACGATTTTTTGGAGCAGAATTGACACTTTCATTCGCAAAAAATCGGAGCACGATCTGACAAAATCGGAGCACGATTTTGCATAGATGCATAACAATAAAACGTATTTTTGGGCCTGTTTTTGTTCCAATTTATGAGGGATTCTTTTACTATAAATATAGGCTTTGTATCAGAGTAGACCTTGAGATAGAGGGGGTTGAAACAAGGGTTTAGAAAGACAACAACAAAACTAAGGTTTGTATAGAGTTTGCCTCTTGAGAACAAACACTAGGGTTTGAGGGTTGATTAACCTTGGGAAACACTATTAGGATTTAGTCTCTTAGTTACGGGAAGAAATTGTGACTTTGGATAGAATTAGGCGGGAGACTTATTCTTGTAACCCACTGATATCTCTTTTGTAAAGTTACTCATCATTATACTGAAACGGATGGCTGCTATCTCCCTCAACTTAGGTCAATTTGGACTGAACTGGGTAAACAAATTTTTTTGTGTTCTCTCTTCTTTTCTCTCGCTGTTTTCTAATTTTGCTTGTGATTATAACTGTTACCCACTTGTATTGGTTGCTTGATTACTCCTTGCTTCACACATCAAGTATTTATTGGTGTGATTTTTCATCGAATTCGCAACAACAACGTTAAAAACGTAAAGGATGAATCTGAGAACAAACTCACAAAATCTAAGTTAATAGCATATAACGACATAATGCCTACAAAAATATATGATAAAATTAAAGTGACTGAAATATTCATTGCCTCCAGATCTCCAACGTTGACGCCAAAATCTTTGATTGAATAATCGATCTTCAATATGAATTAAATGAACACCGCCAAAGACGGAAAGTCAAACAACGCCGCACAAGACGACGAACAACAAACCACACCACTTAGATGATGAAATCACAAAGAAAAAACCTAAATCTATGTGAAAATCAATTTAGATTGAAATAGAGAGAAAAAGATGAAGATATGTGATTTTAAGTCAAGAATTGACCCAAAACCATCCCTCAATGAAAAATATGGAAGAAAAAACCTAGAGAGAAAATTAGTGCCAACTTCTTGGAGAGGGAGGGAAGAGAAAATGAATTAACAATGGAGTTATTTTTTATCCAAAACATGATAATAAAATTGTTTTTAAAAATGATAAAATGACAATAAGCAATGAAAAAGTTGAGACTCGAACTATGATCTTAACGTTTGGTTCCGGTTATTTAATAGAACTTGTGAGTATACTAAAGTTATTTTAAACAAGCTATATCAATCATCGTTTGCATATCCATAACGGTTATAGTTCATAAATAAAATTAAATACAGTAATGCATGGACTATAAAAGCAATAATTAAAAAATCACATAAATATCCAAGCACATCAGGAATTATACAAAAAATCAAATAATTTTTCGTCGATACGATACAATACAACAACTTGCCGTGAGTCATAAAGTGGTTCTCATATCACAAGAGTAATAATATATGTATACCAACATTAGTATCTCATAAGTGGTTGAAATTAGCAGATGAAAGTTGACTCAATTGATAGATGATACACGTTAGGTTTTATTTTCGTCGTTAAAGTAAAGTCATGGTTGATATATGACTGGTAAGTATCTATATAAACAATTTATGAGCTTTAATACATGTCCTAATCCTAAGTCACCTAAACTTAAATTTCCATTTTAAAAAGTAAATATTAGTGTCTCTTAATCATTTCGTTAACTCAGAATCGGTTTAAAGAAAAGTATTAATGAATGTATTGTGTTAACTTATACTCTATCAGTCTCAAAATGTAATACTTATAGTTTGGGACGGAGCAAGTATGTTTAAAGTGTGCAAGCAAATAAGTATTGCCTCGTGCTCAAGTTTATTTTACACTCATGGTCTAATAAGTCACCTCATATAACATTTGATCTAAAAATAAAACTTATTAATAAGAAATTTGTAAATTATTATAAAGTAATGAAGGAAGAAAAATAGATTCCTAATGTATAATAATAAGAAATTGGGCACGTCAAATGGTGTGTGAAAGTGCCACGTTAAAAAGGAACCTTGTTGTTGTGGTGAAATAGAAGTGGGCACAGTATACCATACATATAACTCTTCTTATTACCATGAGAAGCCACCTTCATATTCATATTCATATTCATACCATAATTTCTTCATCATTTCCATTTCACTCACTCTCATAACAAGCCTAAACCCTTTTATCTCCTCTCTCTTCTAAAAACAACAACAACAACAACAAACCTCTGTTTCACCTGCGACAATTCTAAAGCCAAAGCCAGATTTCGACCCAACCCAACATCATTGTTTTTCCCGACATCTCGGATCACACAAAACAAACAACAATTGTCATCTTCCTTCCTTCCATGGCGGCTGGTCCAACAACAACCACCACCACCGATCGACCTACTGTTGTGGCTCCCACAACCACTCCTCTTCAACCACCACCACCAATGCTTGTCTCTGACTCCTACGCCAAAGACGCTATCCTCGCTTGGTTTCACGGCGAGTTCGCCGCTGCCAACGCTATCATCGACGCTCTCTGTTCTCATCTCTCTCATCTATCCTCTGCAGCTGATTACAGCAATGTTTTCGCAGCTATCCATCGTCGGAGACTCCATTGGATCCAAATCCTTCAGATGCAGAAGTATCACTCCATTGCTGATGTCGCTCTTCAGCTCAAATTAGTAGCTGAGAAGAAAAATACCGTTGAGGAAGTTATTCAAAACGAAATCGTTGTGATGGAAGAGGTGGAACAGAAAACAGAGGAGAAAGTGATCGACGGTGGTGGTGATGAACACGAGGAGTATGATTCCCCTGAGAGTGAGATTACTGATTCAGGTAAATTAATTATTCTTTTAAATTCATTATTTTTCTGACAACTATATTATAAATTTTCCATTTTTTTATTTGCAAATTGTTCACTGATTTATAAATATTTTCTACAATTTGTTTCTTTTTTGGTTGAAAGAAACATTGAAAAATGAAAGAGTTTTTTTTACGAGAAAGAATAAAGTATTCTTAATACTTCTTTTTTACCTTTTCATTGAAATAAACAGCGACTTTATATATCTGTTTTTATAAAGAACAATTTTTTTTTAATTCTTTATTTTTTGTGGTTCAAGTTTTGGAAAGAGACGTTTTTGTATCTCCAACAATCAAATTTGGTTTTGGAGTTTGTTTTTGTTTCCTATTTCCAACATTTGAAGTCAAAATTTCTGTTACTCAATAACAGACTTTACTTTGTTTAACATTTTGACCAATATGAATGAGGTTGATGAGTGTTCAATTTCATGATTTCATCAGTCATGGGAAAACCGTGTGTTAATTTTGTTTGCTTGTAAAACAAGATTGCAAGTTCTTGTTTTAATAATTGTGTAATTAAAGTATGATTTTTTTTTGGGATACTAGTAATAGAGATGGTAATAATAATAAATTAAAGTAAAGTACTGTTTTTCTAAGTGGGGTTTACCGTTTTGAGAACAAAGAGGCATAATAAGAAAAAGAGAGAAAAGGGTTGGTGTATGTGGGTTACATGGGGGGTTAGTTTGGGGATTTTGAGGTATGACCAGACAAATGGAGCACTATGTTAAGGTTGAAGTTTTTTTTGGATCTAGAAACTAGAAAGTGTGTGCAGAGTTATTTTTGTTTCAGCCACCGGGACCACCATACATGATGTGTTGGTGACCTCACTTGTTTTGTGGGTCGGGTTGGTGGGTCAAATTTTGGGTGCCCAATTCAAGTTTTTCTCATGAATTATTGATTACTAGGTGAAGAATATGCTAACACACATTATAACTCATATAGTAGTATATGCTTGATGTTGATGTAGTAAAGCTATTTGTAAAATTAATTAAATAATTCAAAGATAAAATATAAAAAAACATCAAATGCTAGAACTTTATGATCAAACTTGTAGCAGCCTCTAATCTGCTAAACCAAACAAGAAATGGGAGGAAAAAGACATGTAGGGTCAGTTGGATGCATTAACTCTGAAAACAGACATGTAACTAATGTTAGTGCTTGGGCACACATTGGTGGTGGACGCCACTTTTTAGGAAAAGGACAAGTATGTCTTAACAATCACACTCTTCAAACATGTTACACTACAAAATTTCAGTTAAAATACTCATTTAATGTTAGTTCCATAATGTTATAATTAAGCATTAATCATTGACTAAATCATATAAAATAACAAAAAGATTAGCTATTTTGGGGATCGTGGCACATGCTGTGTTCTGTATAGTGTGTATGTTACTAAAAGAGAGTATTAGAAATTGAGGGTTATAAAATTTGCATGGATTTTATGTGCAGGATCTCAAGAAAATCAAGCTAATTCGATGAACATTAATATATGTTCTAATCATGAAGAGTGTGAAGGACGTGCTTCACAGTTTAAGTTGACAAAAGGTTTTACAGCTAAAGAGTCAGTGAAGGGGCATATGGCAAGTTCTTAATTTCTTTATTTCGCAAATTTAAAATGCATTATTTATGTCGTCCTAATTAATTTATGCATTAAGAAGCATGTTATTACTGCAGTACTTCTGAATAACAGCTGATTGCAATTTGCAGGTGAATGTTGTGAAAGGATTGAAGTTATATGAAGACGTTTTCACTGATTCAGAATTGTGCAAGCTGTCAGATTTTGTGGATGAGATCCATACTGCTGGTCAGAATGGGGAACTGTCTGGTAAACCACTGTTGTACTTTGTGTTTGTCTGGATATTCTCATGTTTAGAAAAATATACCAAGACCGTCTATGGCAGCTCCAAATTATCCGTGCCGTTATATAATGAATCAAATATTTCTTAAACTGCTACTTCTCTTGCATACTTGTAGGTGAAACTTTTATATTATTCAACAAACATACGAAAGGTAACAAGAGAGAGCTCATTCAGCTTGGTGTTCCAATATTTGGAGAGATAAAGGAGGACACAAAAAGTAAGAAGAATTTATTGAAGAAATTTGGATTTATCAATTAGTTTTACTTTATCTTAACATATTAAGTACAATCTCATTCTTATGATCTCAGATATTGCATAAATGATGATTCTAAACTAGAGATATGCTCTGTAATTCTGTTGTTCATTTTGGATTTTTGTTTTCAGGTAATATAGAGCCAATTCCGGCACTTCTGCAACGTGTCATTGATCACTTTATCCAATGGCATTTACTTCCGGAGTACAAAAGACCAAATGGTTGTATCATCAACTTTTTTGAAGAGGTAAATTTTGCACCATTTCCCTCTTACCACTCCTCTTTAAAGTTATTCTACCTTGTAATAGTCTCTGATCATCTTCTTCAAAAACAATAGTCTGTGATCATTTGTAGTGTGTAGTGAAATAACCATTTAGAAATATTTTATATTTTTTAGGGGGAATTTTCTCAGCCATTCCTGAAACCACCGCATCTGGATCAACCTGTGACCACTCTCCTTCTATCTGAATCAACCATGGCATTTGGGCGTATTCTTATGAGTGAAAACGATGGGAACTACAAGGGACCACTTATGCTGTCATTGAAGAAGGGGTACATATCAAAGAACTTATTCTCTTTGCAGTCCTAATCTTCCATTTATTAATTAGGATTCTAGCACAGTGCTGGAATCAATGGAAGAAGTACCTTCAACATATATAGGACAGATGTAAGTGAATAATATGAAGTGCTAGCATTTTAGAGGATGCAATTATGTGCTCGTATACTATGCATATTATTGGGTTAGATATTTGTTTGGTACTTTTGTTTTGTTTTCAACATCAGACAAACTTGTAGGCACTCAAGCCAGAGACAAAAACAGATTGTTTGTATCTCAAAAATATCAATTGCTAGATTGTAGTTGAAACAGCACCTAGTTTAATTATCAATAGCCCTATTAATCTTCTCAGCTCAAGTATCAAGTTATTCATTGCTGAATGTTTAGTTACTTGCTGAGATATTTTTTTGGATATCTTGTGCAAGGAAATTGAGACAATCATTGTACAGTACTAACTGATAAATAACCATTTGATTTTACAGGTCTCTTCTAGTGATGAGAGGAAACAGTGCTGACATGGCAAGGCATGTCATGTGTCCATCTCCTAACAGAAGGGTAAGCATCACCTTCTTTAGAGTGAGGCCAGACTCCAATCAATGTCAATCACCAATTCCTACCATGACAAGCGCAGTCACTATGTGGCAACCTGCCATAGCTAATCCATATGCTTTGCCAAACGGAGCTATAAGTTGCGGCTATGATGGTATGGACATGATGATGCCCAAATGGGGAATGCTTCCCGGCCCGATGATGATGCTGACACCTATGCGTCCTATGGCAGTGAATCCCCGCAAAATGGCTGGTGGTGGTACTGGAGTCTTCTTGCCTTGGAATGTTCCATCCAGAAAACCCACAAAGCATCTTCCACCACGTGCGCAAAAAGGAAGGCTTCTGGCATTGCCTTCTCCTGTTGAGCCACACATTGGAGAGTCCACTTCTGAACCTAGCATTTGTGTTGAAGGATGAGAACAAATTTGGTTCTGAAGCAGCCTTGGGTTCAAAGACTTGTGAAACATTATAGGTGGCTGGCTTTCAAGCCCCAGTTATTTGCTCTACACCCTGGAGCATTTCATTTTGTTGTACAAACAGGGTCCACCCCAGTGCTGCTACATGAGTTTGGTTCATTCTTTTTTCTCTTTTTTTTTTCACACTCTTTCTTCTACTTTTTTTTCCCTCCCTTTTGGATAGAGTAGATTCTAGTGGAGTTCACAACGGTTTTTATGTTTGCCAGTCACAGTAAGAGCTTTAGTAGAATAGTCAAGCTTTCAAAATTGAAGAGTGTGAATTATCTCTGATATATCAGTTTGTAAGAATGCTATTTTAAATTAACCATCTTCTTAGACGAATCAAATCGTCACCGGGATGTGTATTATTTATTTATGCTTCTCTATGATGTTATATCTCAAGTTCGGTCTTCGTTGTGGATTGTTTTAACTGCTTGTTAGACTTGCATGGACAATTAGCCATATCTGAATCACAATTACATGTATGTTCAATCTTTGAAGGAGGTATTCTTGCAAGTATTTCAGGTGGATTTTCCCCCCTCACCATTACCAACACCATGCTTCGTTTTTAATGTCATTTTCTTGCTTAGAATTATTTCATCCGTTTCTGTGTTTGTATTCATATGCGTCTATGTGAACAACATGATATAAATAGATGAATCAACATCCAAAATCTGAACGTGGAAACGGATTCTTAACATTCAGTAATCTAATTTATCATGCAACTCATCTTCTTAACAGTTGAAGGTTATGCTATGAGAGACTTGTATATTTGACATTTTCAGTTTTGATTTTAGCTACTTCATTCTAGGAAGAACTACAGATAATCGTTCGTTCATTTTGTTTTAATTTGAATATTGTCTATCTTGCTTTCTGAAAATTGAACATAACTCAGTTTTTAAAGAGTATAGTTTGCATATAACAGGACAACTTGGTATGCAGCCCCGCTATAACATGAATAATGAAATATTAGACACCTACCTATCTCAAAGTCAAGATCTCAAACCTGCCACAGCTACAAGGCCTGTAATAATCCATATTTTTTCTTATGTCATCTGCAATGAGCCAAAAAGACCAATACAGTGTAGCTTTGAATGATTACATCTTAAAATATATTTAAGTCCAGACAATTTTTTGTAGTGTAAGCTTTGAAATCACTTAGTTCAGGCTTCATTGTAGCTGGTTGAAGAACTTGTAGGTTAGAAGATACGACACACCAAAAAATGGATAAAATTCAAATCTCAAAAAACTGCCATGACTGACTCGGAAGTCAAAACTCTGCCACCAGTTGATTTCAGCAACCACATACATATTGTTATGGCGCTTTTTAGGCACCTGGTAGACAAATTGAACTAAATAAGGCATATATTGTTTTGCCTTTCAAGGGGACTTCCCCGGTGCATACATGTTAGCTGAAAGATTAAAAGATGTCACCAGTATAAGATTATTCAATATCTCAATTACAACAGACTCAAATTTTTCTTGTTGAGTATCTGAAATGTTTTATACATTTTCTTAGCAAATCTAGCATTCAGTTTTCGCTAGAAATTTATTAAGATAACATTATTGACACACATCTCCGTAGACACTTCTATAGGGAACTGAGTTTGCCATTATCTTCTAACATCATGGCTATGCAATTTTGATAATCAATGCCCATTTACAGACCATAAACCCTACACTGCTAAACCTCGGAAGAAGCAATATAAGATTTGGACATTGAATCATTGAAGGGTAGAGAAAGGAGGTTGTTTAGATCATTCTAAGATGAACTTCCATTTACATAGCTTGTATAACAAAGTTCATATGGAGAGTCGACCAAGGAAGCTATAAATATAATATGTGGATTGTTGGAGAATGAATCAATCTATTCTCATGCTTAATATTAAAAGACAATACAATTACACAACGACGTATTATGTTGGGATCAAATACCAATGGAGTTGGAGTGGGACTGTCAATTCCACAACTAATGTATAAATCAGATAAGAAAAGATATCAATCATATTACTATAGAAACAATTGCTTTTGATGCATTATGAGTATAGAAATGAGATCACAAATTCACAATATTACTTCTATCATAATTCAACAAAATACAAAAAAGAACAGACAAATTTCTTTTTGTTAAAAATGGCACACATATACTATTTCTTTTGAGGAATCAAAACAGAATGGATCAAATATATCATGCCTTAGCAGGCTCATCGTCGTCATCTTCGATGTCCCAACTCAAGTCTTCATCTTCCTCTGCAGTACTAAGGCGCTTCAGCAAATCAACCTTGCTGGTGGTATCACCCTGACTCTGAGATTGAGTTTCCTTCTTTTCATCAATACCACTAAGATCCTCAATATCATCCCACCCAAGATCCTCTTCCTCCTCATTTTCCATGTGCTTACTTTCAACCACTGATGACTCATTCTTACTAGAAGGTTTTTCATCACCATCCTTCCATTCTATCACTTTCTCATCAGACTCACCAGCAGAAACTTCCTTGTTCGCAGCATCATCCACTACCGACTTCAATGCTTTATCAACACCACCATCATCATCCTTGTTCTCAAAAACTCGTGATTCTTCAACAGACTTATCCTTCTCATCACCTAGTCCATTGCTTTGCATTACATTGTCTTTCTTTTCAACTTTCAACTCCTCCTCCCTCGAATGCTGCCCCTCTTCCACGCTCAAACTCTTCTCATCACTAGCACCAGAGCCAGAAGCACCAATTTTCAAATCAGTATCTACCTTTTCCCCCAAATTTTCACCACCAATTTCCTTGTTGATCACAATCTCTGGTTTAACTTTAACTTCACCTTCATTCTCCTCCACATCATCATCATCATCATCTTCAACATCCCAACTCAAATCCTCTTCTTCCCTGGAAATTCTTCTAACAAGCCTAGCCCTAACATCTTCAGCTTTCTTCAACCTATAAACCTTATAATAATACCTAAACCAAAAACTTTCATGATCAACAACATTCGGAACAACCCTCTTGTAAACACTCTCCATTGCATCATTCTCCTTAAAAAGCCTCTCCATTTCATCACTTTTCTCATCCAACACAAACCCTAATTTCCACTCATCAAATTCACTCAAATCCTCAGGCATTTCAGTATAAGTCCCAACATCACCTTGAATTGCACGAACCTGAGCATCAAACCTACTATACCGCTTCGAATCCAATCGATTTGAATCGCGATTCGCAGTGGCAGTGCTGTTATCGGAATCGAGATTAACTGCGAGGATGGCTTCCTTACCTTGAGATATGATCTGAGCCGTTCCTTTGATGACGGTGGTTCCAATCTCACCGACGGAATCTTGAGCAACTTCGATCTCATTTTTTAAGCCGGTGCTGAATTCTTGTAGATCGCGACGGTAGGTTTCGATTATGGATTCGGATTTGGATGCGAGGGTTTTGATGAGTCCGCCGAAGTTCCAAGCGTCGCCGTCGCCGGCGCCGGAATTGGGATCCTGGTCTGCATTGTTGGGTTCGGATTCGGGTTGAGGTGGATCTGGGTCGTCGGAGAAAACGGATTTGAAGAAATTCATGAGGGTTAAGGAAGGAGAGATCAGAGAGTGAGTGGAGTTAGCTGAACGCGAATGCCATTCGAAGATTACTAGATTATTATAGGAAGTACTATCAACCAAATCTATATTTTTTTTAATTTTAAATGTCTTAAATACCCATTTCGTCTATGCAAAAATAAGTCATTTGAAATTTTGTTTTTGAAATTACTAATCTTTCTGTTTTGCCTGCAATCATTAATCATTTAAGACACGTAAACAGAAGACAGGTACAATGACATTTTCGCCTTTAATGAATCAGGACACACGCAAGAGGACCAAATTACCCCTGTCTTTTTGCACGTAATTTTATTTCTTCTTTTGATTGTGGGACCCGTTCGTTGCTGAGAAGATAAAGAGTCCTTATATAGCTGTCGGTAATCAATAGGTATAGGACTCCTCATTGGATATGCTCCTACTTCTTCAGATTTAAATGTGTTAGCCTCAATTAGTAGATTATTTGATAAAAAAATGTTGTTGTTGTCAGGGACGGATCTAGACATGTGTGACTAAAATTTCAAAAAAATAATTATGCAAACCATGTTAAAAATTGTTTAAAAAAAACATTGTTTGATGCAGTATAGTCACAATAAAAATTGTCATATATCCATTTTTTTGGAAATGAGTTAAAATAACAACATTGTTAGTTGTTAAAATAACATTTCTTTCTATATAAGTTATAAGACGGTTATTCAGCCACCGATCACTTATTTCGTTACATAGTTGACTGTTCATAGCTTTCGTAACTTAACACGTTCAACACTTGCAATTGTTACCCGCAAGAGTAAAGTCACTTCGAAAGCTTATAAATCATAATACATGTGTTGCACTTGTTTGTTTCGCGCGAGAGAAATAACTGTTTTGATATAGTTATGTGTTTTATTTAATAAAAAAAAAACTTTGGGGCATAAAGCCACACATAGCCACACATTGAATCCACCCCTTGTTGTTGTTAATGAGGTGGTGACCGATGAAATTATTTTTCCCTTCAAGCAGTATAGTGGCTAAATATGTTTACCCTTGAAGTAAATAAATAGATAATTCGAGGTTCGAACTCTTATCTTTGTATATCGTTATTACTCGGCTATATTCTTGAGAGCAGGATAAAATATATTTTATAATGTATAATTAAAGGACTTTGTCAAAAAAAAAGGATAATTAAATGATTAAGAACCGTAATTTGCAATAAAATAGAATGTGAATAAAAGTTGATTCAATTGTGTAAATATTTTTAAAGATAAATAACTAAATTGATTCAAGGGTTAATACCACTTTTGGTCCCGGTAATGTTAGTGAATTCCGGTTTTAGTCTCTGTAAAAAAAAAAAAAAAGATTATGTCCTTGTAATTTCATATTCTTCTACTTTTGATTACTTATATCACCACGTCAAAAGAATCTGCATACATGGTATGTGAAACGAAGGACCAAAAGCATAGGAATATGATATTAGAGGGACCAAAAGTGGGAGGAATATGATATTAGAGGGACGTAATTTATGCAAATTCTGCTAACGTGGTTAAATAAGGGACCAAAAGTGGAGGAATATGAAATTACAAGGACAAAATATAAATTTTTTATTTTACAGGGACTAAAACCAGAATCGCTAATATTACAGGGACCAAAAACAGTATTAACCCTTGATTCAATGTATTTAGCCCAAAATTTAGTTGAAAAACATTTGACTTTTGGATTTTTTTGCCTATATTTTTTTTGTTAATTTAAAAGGTTAAATATGTTATTAGTCCATATATCTTGCGTAACTTTGAATAATAATCCCTATATTTCAATAAATATTTTTAAAATCCCCACATTTTTACTCCGTTATCATTAATAGTCCTTGCCGTCAATCCTAGTCACCAAACGGAATGCTGACGTGACATAAGGTGGACATGATTGATCGATTAATTATTTTTTTATGTTTTTAATTATAAAAAAAAATTGATCTTTATTTTTGTCCGGAATTCGAATCTTAGACCCTCATATTATGAAATCGAAAGAAAACAACCAAAATTATTCCCACTAAAAATGTAAAAATATAAAAACAAATAAAATATTACCACCATCAAAGTTTTTTTAGAGGACTGTTACAACTTTCTAGAAGCTACAAAAAAAGTACTCCCTCCGTTTCAAAATATATGTCCAATTTTTGCAATGTGCACTATTCACTTGACTTACTTTGACCATACTTTTTAACTAATGTATAAATACAAATATTAGCATGTAAGATGTTGTTTGATTCGTCTCAACAAATATTTTCAAAATATTAAATTTTTATAATTTTTTACTTTTGATAATTAAAGATATTAACGGTCAAAATTGTGCATTGGCATATGTGAAGTGGTTGACTTGGACATGTATTTTGAAACGGAGGGAGTAGCTTATAAAATTGATATTTTATTCAATTTTCTTGATTTGCTATACTTTTTGAAGTTAACAATTGTAACTTTAAGGGGTCAAACAAAGAAACACAAAAACAAACTTAATTGATCAAAGTAAAATAAAGAAATGTGTTCGGCTAAGAAGTGTCGTCAGGACAATGGTTAAGGAAAGCAAAAGTAACATGTTTACATTGTATTCAACAACAATATTTTGACTTTTGAAAATTTAAATTTATCATTTTTTACCATTTTTCAATACAACATTCCTATTTTTATCCTCTTATACTCTTTAGCATTTCCTTAAAGAAATATTTAACTCCGTAAGCTTAGCTAAATTAGTAGGAATATTGCATATTATATGCAGGGGTTGGGGTTCGAACCCCGGACACCCCACTTTTTCATAATTAATTGTGTGAGCTATAGCCACTAGGCTACTTGATCCAAAAAAAAAAATAAAGAATTATTTTAAGGGATCAAAAGTGTAATTTAGTATTGACTTGATTATGCGGCTAGTCCTTATGTGTAGGTTAAATGCTCGACAAATGGCCTTTATGTTACAAATGGAGCTTGTCTATTGGTTTGGGCAATGTGGCCGATTTTTTTTTGCTAATTTTATTTTCATTTTGGAAAATATAAATTGCATCTTAACCACGTGAATAAGTAAAGTTTGACCAAATATATTTTCCGTCAATAATCAAACTCGAGCACTCCAGATCTATTTAATTTCTAAAAATATAAATGACAATGTAGCATACCGGATATGAAAAAAATACAATAAAAATCAACATTTAAAGATGCGGAGTCACGGGGGGTCGGAGATCGAGAGCAAATGAAGATGTCAACCAGAGTTTGACCAAATATTTAAAGTTGATTCATTTCAAAACTATATCTGAACATTCATTTTCTCTGTGGTAGGTTGGATATTAGTTTGTACAAAAAACTAATAAGATTCAAATAAAGGTATTCAACCAAAAAACAAAGGTATGAAACTTTTAGAATTTCATTTATTCATTTGACTTGTTTTATGAAACTTTTTAACATTATCACATAACTTTCTTTTTGGTTTTCCATAGGCTCGCACCGCTGAAGGTAATTTTGTTCAAGACATGGTCAAACAATAAATATTGCACCACTTCTAGTTGAAACCTAAAGTCTGGGTTTATCAGCTTGTGAGAGACTAACCACTTCTACTAAATTCAAGCCCAACTAGTTGAATTTTGTTCTTGCTCATTCATCTCAATTAAATTACGAGATTCCATGGCGGGTCCTTGTGTGAATTGTGGAATTAATGGTAAGTCATCTCTTATCTCGATTTTTTTGTTGTTTTTCATAGATTATTTGCACCGGAGGAAAACATGTTCAAAGTAGAGGTGTTTACATCCAAACGGATATAAAATAAAATAGTAAACCAATCCAAAAAAAATTAAAAACCGCACAAAACAAAAATTGATTGGATGTATTTGGATAGGCTTTTGTAACAACCACTTTAATCGAATCAGATATTGAATTCCTTTTTCAAAATCCAACTGAACCGCATACACAAACACTAATATTTTTTATTTTTTTTATATGTATAAAATATTGAACTATTGTGTTATTGGTTTTTTTTTTAATAATACTTATTATTTAATTTTTTTACCATTTCATATGTCGCAAACATAATCGATTTTTCCTTCCTTATTGTTGATTGTTAGTATTTTATATGTTATATTTTGCATCAAACCTATGATTTTATTGTGTCTTTATGATTTTAATTTTAATAAAAAATTCATAAAATTGTAATCTGGATATCCAAAAATCGACCTAAACTAAACCGCGTATAAACTTTTATTTTTATTTTACTCCAATTTTTAACGTGAATATTATCTTACATTATTATCACACTTGTTTATTTATATGTTAACTTGATTTCAACAGAAACTAAAGTTTGGCGTAAAGGACCCTATGAGAAGCCAATATTGTGTAACGCTTGTGGATTGCATTTCAAGGCTAAAGGAACCCTTGAAAACTATCTCCCAAAGATAGCCCAACAAAATATGTCTTCAGACCTTGACATTGAAAAAGCATTTGAAAGTGATGAAAAGCTTTCAAACCAAACTTCAGGTAATAAAAACTACAATAAGTTAATTAATTATTCACCCATATTTCGCCAAAATTAAGTGCAAAAGTTATACAATTTTTCTCCATTTTATATCATCTATTTTTCCTTTTATGATGTATTTATTTTATTGTGATGGGTGAGAAAGTCAAGCGCTGCTAAAGTTTTTGAAATATATACTCAAATTAATAGATTGAAAATGAAAATGTTGGGTATGACTCGTAAGTAGTGTAAAATGGGCAGGACAATCAAGAAGAGTGAGCAAGAAATACATTGTACGAATATTCTTAAGGGGTGGAATTCATGGGTATTGTTACAATTTGAACCGTAATATTTTTATATGAGTTGTAGCATTGTAAACTCTAATTTGGTTCACTATCAATAAGATGGAACTATAATTGATCTATAATCAAAGACGTAGACATACTTTGCCAACCATTGTGGATGGGCATGGTGTAGTTTAAGCATGGATTTCCATGGGTTCATTTGGACATTTCGGGTAACCATGCAACCCGTAGAAAACTTTAGCAGCGTGTTTTGATTTCTTGCATAATTAAGATGATTCTATGAGATATTTCGTTGCAATGTGGATTAAAGGGTGTTTGAGGGACCATATGAACTTCCATTTTTCAAGTTAGACAATAACTTTTTATGACTGCATTGGTTGTGGAATTGAATGATACAAATGTGTTATCATCAGTGATTTTTTTTCTCTTTTTAGATAGTTCTTAAAACTAGATAAAATATCACGAAGATCCTTTAAGCTAATGATATTATAGGGTGTGAGAATGGATGTAGCCATCTCACAAATATTCATATCATACTCAAATAGAGTGTGAATGACCATATCAACGTCTTTCAAAGGTGAGTTTGTGATAGAAATGTCATTCGCAATTTCTTTGATGCTAGGGAAATGTTTGAAAATGAGAGTTGAACTTTTGAAGAATCTATGAGTTTTTCCTTGAGGTGCATGATGTCAGCATGAGTATTATTGGGGAACACCTTTTTTTATGATGTCCCACACTTGTTTGGAAGTCTTCAAGTTACCAAATACTTCTTTGATACTATGATATACATAAATGATGATAAATGCAAAAATAGTTTATATTTCCTTGTTAGGTAGTTGAAATTTGGATGATCTGCAGCAAGACATAGCTTTTGGCCACCTATCAAACCATTGATGACATTCCAATGAAAAGAGCATTCATTTGAGTAGACACAATATTAGATTTTGAATGAATTGTATTTTTATGCATTAGATAACACACTCCATATTCCTACATTTATGGAGATAATTGTGCTAATAAAAAGACAACTAATGAAGAGTTGGTCTAAGATTGATCAATACATTAATAGCTAATATTCTTCGGGTAATACAAATAAATTATTATCCATTAATATGTATCGTGTATATGATGTATATTTTTTTATTTTTAATCATTAGTACCTTATTTTGTAGAGAGGCCGCCACCGACTGTGAGGCCGACACCAATTGAGACGCTAACACCAATGGAGGAGTTTCAACAAAAGCTTCTCAATCTATGGGAATCTGAGAAAGAAGCAAATGAATCATCTCCAGACGATATTTTGTTGTTTGATAATATGAACAACTTTATACCAACTAATGAGATAGGCCTTGGGTGCACTCTTCTGAAGACATATGCTACTTCTACGGATCAACATGATTCACATGCATAGATAGCCAATTCTATTGTGAATTGGCATGATAGTTTGTAAAAGTGGCATGATCAAGGTCTTGAGTTTAGACATATAAACATATTTTAGACTTACTAAATTTGATTTTTGGTGAACTTGAGTCTTGCAATAGCTACAAATCGACTTGTTCTTTTATTGTTAATATCTCTTAAATTTTAGATATGGTGTAATTAATAAATTACAAAATATGTGTATCAAACAAAAATCATTACAAAATCGGTTTATAAGGTGAGTGTAAACATCCACCTTAGTGACATGTTTGGAGAAATAATTTTGGAGGAGAGAGGTGTTAAGGATTAAATCTATATTTTGGTATATATATATCTAAAATTTTGAAAAAAAAATCAAAATAATAACTAGATAGGTGATCATATAATTTTGCCATAATACTTGATTAATTTTTAAAAATATTTTATAGCATCCTCAATATAAAGACAAACTCTCCCTCAATAATCATCTATCCTGATACACTCTAAGCAAGTTACTAAGTGTGTATTGTTTTAAGTTGGTTCCTATGTCTCTTGATCGTAAGAACAATAATTTTAGATATTGGACGATTGGTGACCGTCTCGGCTTCAACATCCTCCCTATGCAACAAACAATGTGGTTTGTTTGGTAAAAATTTAGACCATTCACGGGGGCGGCCCAATAACTTTTAATAGTAAGTGAGGTCTGAGACAAATTTTAATATACGTGGCCTTTTTTCTCTAATGACGAGGTTAGTTTGCTTATAATTTTTTTTGGGCTGGCCTAAATCGAGGGTTATAGTAGTCTTATTCTTAGGATGTGCATGTTTTTTTTTTATCAATTTACTACCGTCGTTACAACTAGAATTGATACAATGTCTCACCGTGATTATGTCAAACTCATTATGAATCCAAACACATACTTCCTCTCTTCTAGATTTCGAGTTTAGATTATACTTTCAACTTTAAAGGTTTTAAACAATAATTATAGCTTTGTGTGGATATTTTTGGGAATCAATTTTATAGACCATGGCTATATAAATTACATGCACAATATTCAGTCAAAAATAGAACTTGAAACGGCAAAATCTTCTAACAGCAATTGAGCTGGACACAAGAATGTACAAAATCTATCAAGATAATAAAAAAAATATTAAAATTCATAGATATCATTTTTCAGGGACACTTAATTTTGGACGATGATCATCGATCCAGCAACCAGTCACTGATGCAAATGATACCATCATCCACACAACCAATGTCCATGGAATTGTCTTATTCAACCCCCCAAAACATAAAGAGAAAAACATAAAAACACAACCAATAATGCTCTATATATTTCTTTCTTTTTCCCTTGGCTTCTGAATTGTAGCAGGCAAGTCTTGAATTGTAGCAGGTAAGTCTTCTGAATTGCAAATTGATCCATGTCTTCCCTTTACTAATTTTCTTCAACACCAAACTGCAAAAAGCTTTTTTTAATTTTAACTCCATTTCCCTCATAGCAATTTCAGCCAAGTCTTGTAAACTATAATTCACCCTCAACAGATTCTCTCAATTATGATATGTCAAAGGACCAAATTAAAAAACAAAAGAAAAATATTAACAAATAAAATTGTTAAAATTACTCACCTCTTTTTTTTAATTATTATTATTTCTTCCTCCCCCTCCTCCCCCGTTCGCTTTGTCAATAACTCATTCTTCCAAAGAATGAGTATTTGGACGATAGAGATCATAAGGTGCCCATAGGTGATCAACAGAACAAGGTCTCCTTGAGTCCAACCTCAACCAAGGTTTTCCTTTGCCACTCCAATGAAGCAAACTAATAGGACCAGGATGCAAACTCCTACATTTTCCTTCAAGATTATCACCTCCAAGTCCATGTTGATTCCACCTATGATCCACACTCTTCAAATCCCCAGCCAAAACCAAAAGAAAAGGTGGCAAAGATCCTAAATGGTATATCCTCTTTTGCTTCTGCACTGCCATCCAATGCTCCACCTTCTGTGTATACCCTCCTTCCCTCCATTTCTCCACATCCATTACCATCACCCCTGTGTTAAAATAACAAGGTTTCCGACCCACAAAAGTACGAGCTAACTCGTCATCTTTCCAGAACAATTCCGTGAAATACTCGGTGAAATTTGCATGGCAATATTCCGGTGCAGCCAATACCTTGCCCTGCAAGTCAACCTCCCATAGCTTTCCAATGTCGTCAACAACAACAATATCAGAATCAAGGTATATAACTCGCTTGACATAAAGAGGAAGAATATCAGAAAGGTAGATTCTTGCATAGTTAAGAGGCTGATCCAATGCTTGACGAATCGATTTCGATATTTTTCCGCGTACCCTATTGGATTCAAAGCGATAAATCTTGAATTTGAGGTAAGGGAAGGTTGATCTTATGCTTAGAAAAACCTGAGGCTCAAACCTTGCCCAAAGGAAATGAAACTCAACATTTTCAGGACAAGTTGAATGTTGCAAAATGGAGAGGACAGCAGCCATGTTCCCTCTGAGATAATTTGAGTCCAATGTCATGGAAATGTGAATGCTTTCTTTGTTGCATGTATTGCCGTTGCGAAAAGCAGGGGCTTCTCTAAATGTAGGGGCATCAGGGGAAGGCTTTCGTACGACATCAAGATGGATGGAGGTTGTTGTGACGGTGACTGCAGCAGAAACATGATGATGGAGGAGGGAAGGGGAGAAGAAGAGAAGGAGGAAAGACAGGAGGCCATGGAGTGGTGATTTTCCAAAGGCCATCCTGTCTCCTATTATGTTAATGTAGGGGAAATCAAGGTTGTCTCAAGCAGCAAAAAGGGGTGAAAGAGTTGGAGCCATAATTCTTGATCTGTTGTTTGTTTGCGCGTAACTGTTTTGAGACAAATTTTGTAAAAAGGTTAAGGAAAAGGGAATGTTTGTGTGGGATTGGTTAGAGAGATTGTAGGGAAGAGAACAATCCTCGGAGGATATTATAATATAGAAAGATATTAATATAGTTGCCATTTTTGTTGCAATTTGGCACTGTCCCAAAACCTTTGTACAATAGTACGAATTTAGAATCTTCATTTACTTTTACATGTTTTTTTTTTAAGAGATTTGTACATGGCTTCCATATTTTTTTGCCTAGATAGTCGAGAATGGCTTTCCTACGGATACTATACTAGTGTATATTTGTGAATGAGATTATTTCGTAACATTGAATCATTACCGTACCTTATCCTTGATTTAGTTTATGTTGAAAGTGACTCAAAATTGAAGTTTAAAAAATTGTCAAATCGGAGCACGATCTAAAAAATCGGAGCACGATTTTTAGGACCAGAATTGACACTTTCTTTCGTAAAAAATTGGAGCACGATCTAGCAAAATTGAAGCTGTAACAGAAAAAACAAATCGTATTTTTGGGCCTGATTTTGTTCCAATTTTTGAGGGATGCTTTCCACTATAAATATAAGCCTTATATCAGATGGTTAAGTGTGTAGAAAAACAGGGTTTAGAAGCCAACATACAAGCTAGGGTTTTATAGAGAAATTCTCTTGGCAACAAACAGTAGGGTTGGGATTGTTTTGATTCACCTTGAACAAAACACTATTAGGATTAAGTCTCTTGGTCACGGGAAGAGATTGGGACTTGGATAGAATTAGGTTTGAAGACTGATTCTTGTAACTCAATATCTCTTTATAAAGAAACTCATATCATTATAGTAGAACGGAGAGCTGCTCTCTCCCTCAGAGTAGGTCATCATTAGACTGAACTGGGTAAACAATTTCTTGTGTTCTCCTTCTTCCTTTTATCTCTTGTTGTTTATTTTTGTTTGAATTATTTTGTCACCCGCTTGATTTGATTACTTGGTATTAATTTGCTCCACGCATCAAAAGTATTATTGGTGTGGTTTTCACAACGAATTCACAACAATTGGCGCCCACCGTGGGACAAAGGTCAAATCAATAACCAGGTATCATGGGTTCGAAGTGGGATATTGAAAAGTTTACTGATAGTAACGACTTTGGGTTGTGGAAGGTAAAGAGAGGGCAATTCTAATTCAACAAAAGTGTGTTGAAGAATTGAAGGGAGAAGCACCTGCGCATCTAACACCTGCTGAGAAGACTGAGATGAATGATAAAGCGGTAAGTGCTATCATTCTGTGTCTTGGGGATAAGGTGTTGAGAGAGGTAGCAAGGGAGACTATTGTTGTGTCTATGTGGAATAAACTTGATTCATTGTACATGACCAAGTCCTTGGCACATAGACAGTGTTTGAAACAACAACTCTACTTTTACCGAATGGTGGAGTCAAAACATATAATGGAGCAACTGACGGAGTTCAATAAGATTATTGATGATTTGGCGAACATAGATGTAAATCTAGAAGATGAGGATAAAGCCTTACACCTACTGTGTGCTTTACCTAGGTCATTTGAGAATTTCAAGGATACAATGCTTTATGGCAAAGAAGGCACTATCACTTTGGAGGAAGTTCAAGCGACTTTGAGAACCAAAGAGTTAACCAAGTTCAAAGAGTTGAAGGTTGATGATAGTGGAGAAGGCTTGAATGTCTCAAGGGGAAGAAGTCAAAACAGAGGAAATGGGAAAGGCAAGAATTCCAGGTCAAAGTCTAGGTCGAAGGGTGGTGGTAATAAAACACAGCACAAATGTTTTATTTGTCACAATCCAGGTCACTTCAAGAAGGATTGTCTGGAGAGAAAGGGCAATGGAAGTGGTAATCCATCCGTTCATATTGCAAGTGAAGAAGAAGGTTATGAGAGTGCTGGAGCACTAACTGTGACAAGTTGGGAACCTGAAAAGGGCTGAGTCTTGGACTCTGGGTGCTGTTATTACATTTGCCCGAGAAAGGAGTACTTTGAAACATTAGAGCTGAAAGAAGGTGGAATTGTTCGCCTTAGTAATAATAAGGCTTGCAAAATTCAAGGTATGGGTACTATTCGTCTCAAAATGTTTGATGACCGTGATTTCCTTTTGAAGGATGTGAGGTATATTCCTGAACTTAAGAGAAATTTAATATATATAAGCATGTTTGATGGTCTAGGATATTGCACTAGAATTGAACGTGAAATGATGAGAATTTCTCATGGTGCATTAGTTATAACTAAAGGGTCTAAAATACATGGTTTATATATTTTAGAAGGTTCCACTGTTATAGCTCATGCATCGGTTGCTAGCGTAGACACTCTGGACATAACTAAACTGTGGCATTTGAGGTTAGGTCATGTCAGTGAAAGAGGTTTGGTTGAGCTAGCTAAACAAGGTTTGCTAGGGAATGAAAAATTGAACAAACTAGATTTCAGTGATAATTGCACGTTAGGCAAACAACACAAGGTGAAGTTTGGAGTGGGTGTGCATAAATCTAGTAGGCCTTTTGAGTATGTTCATTCGGATCTTTGGGGTCCAGCATCAGTTAAAACTCATGGGGGAGGTTCATATTTCATGTCTATTATTGATGATTATTCTAGAAGGGTATGGGTTTACATTCTGAAAAATAAAAGTGACGCTTTTGAAAAAATTAAAGAATGGCATACACTTGTAGAAAATCATATTGGAACTAAACTGAAAGTGTTAAGAACTGACAATGGTCTGGAGTTTGTTTCAGAGCAGTTTAATGAGTTTTGCAGGAAAAGAGGTATAAAGAGGCATAGAACCGTGGCATACACACCTCAACAGAATGGTCTTGCTGAAAGAATGAACAGGACCTTGTTGGAGCGTGTGAGGTGTATGTTGTTGGGAGCTGGATTGTCCAAGAGTTTCTGAGGAGAAGCTGTTAGTACTGCAGCATATTTGATCAACAGATGTCCATCAACAGGGATAGATCTCAAGACACCTATGGAGGTTTAGAGTGGGAGACTGGAAGACTACTCTAATTTGAAAGTTTTCGGAGCTTTAGCATTTGCTCATGTCAGACAGGACAAACTTGATGCTAGAATTGTGAGGTGTATTTTCATTGGTTATCCTGAAGGCGTGAAAGGTTACAAACTGTGGAAGATGGAACCTGGAGGATCAAAATTTATTATAAGCAGGGATGTTACTTTTGATGAGACCCGTATGGGGATGAAGTGTAAAGACCTGGAAGCAAGCTCAGAAACGGGGGTACAGAAAATTCAGTTTGAGGTGGAGCCTACCATTGATGAAAAGGAAGGGGGGATCAGACTCCAATACCTGATGAGAGTGAAGGCCAAGAAATAATTGATCCTGACTATCAGCTAGCAAGAGATAGGGAAAGGAGACAAATTAATCCACCTGTTAGATACGGTTATGTTGACCTCATACGTTATGCTTTGAATGCAGCTGAAGAAGTGCAAGACTCGAAACCAAAGAACTTCAGGGAAGCATTAGAAAGCAATGAAAGCAAGGATTGGTTGGAGGCAATGAATGAGGAAATGCTTTCATTGGAAAATAACCAGACTTGGAAACTTGTTTCATTACCTAAGAATCAAAGGGTAGTGGGAAGCAAGTGGGTGTTTAAGAAGAAAGAAGGTATACCAGGGGTCGAAGCACTAAGGTATAAGGCAAGACTTGTCGCAAAGGGTTTTACTCATGTGGAAGGGATTGATTACAATGAAATCTTTTCACCGGTGGTAAAATATTGTTCTATAAGGGTACTTATGGCGATTGTTAACATGTATAATCTTGAGTTAGAACAGATGGAAGTGAAGACCGCATTTCTACATGGAGAGTTGGAAGAAACTATCTATATGCAACAACCATAAGGTTTCGTAGAAGATAATACAAAAGTGTGTTTGTTGAAGAAATCTTTGTATGGGTTGAAGCAAAGTCCAAGGCAGTGGTATCGTCGATTTGCTGAGTTCCTAGTGAAGGCTGGTTTTGTGAGAAGCAACTATGATAGTTGTGTTTACATGATGAGAAGGAATAAGAAAGTCATTCTCTACCTTCTCCTTTATGTAGATGATATTCTTATGGCAAGTTCTGACAGGCAAGAGATTCAGAAGCTCAAGAAAAGATTGAATGTTGAATTTGAGATGAAGGATCTTGGTAATGCAAAGAGGATACTTGATATGGATATCATGAGAGACCGAAACAGAGGTGAGTTGTTCTTATCTCAGCATGGGTACTTGAGGAAAGTGGTGGAGCGATTCAAGATGAAAGATTCTAAGGTCGTTGGCACTCCTCTTGGACACCACACAAAGTTGTCTATGAAACAGTGTCCTCAATCCGATGAAGAGAAAAGCAAGGTGGAGGGTACTCCCTATGCAAGTGGGGTTGGAAGTATCATGTATGGTATGGTTTGTAGTAGACCAAACTTATCCTATGCAATAAGTGTGATAAGTCGGTTTATGGCAAATCTGAGTCAAGTGCACTGGCAAGCTTTGAAGTGGGTTCTGAGATACTTGAATGGGACTTTGAAAGGTGGTCAGAAGTATACAATGTCACAACCAGGAAAAGATGCTTTGGAGGGATATGTGGATGCGGACTATGCAGGTAATGTAGACACTAGAAAATCTTTGTCAGGATATATGTTTACATTGTCCGGTACAGCAGTAACTTGGAAGGCAAATCAACAATCAGTTGTAGTTCTTTCAACAACTCAAGCAGGGTACATTGCCCTTGTTGAAGGGATCAAGGAAGTCATATGGTTGAAAGGTATGATTGGAGAAATGTGGATTAGTCAAGGGTGTGTGAAGATACATTGTGATAGCCAAAGTGTCATTCATTTGGCAAATCATCAGGTATATCACGAAAGAACAAAGCACATTGACATTCGTTTGCACTTTGTTAGAGACATGATTGAGACTAAGGAGATCATGGTGGAGAAAGTGGCATCGGAAGAAAATCCAGCAGACATGTTCACCAAATCATTACCAAGATCAAGGTTCAAGCATTTCTTGGACTTGATTAACTTCATTGAAGCATAGATGAAGGTTGGAGAGAGCATCATGGTGGTTGATTGTTAAATTGACATCATCACTAATTTAGAGTCAAGGTGGAGAAATGTTGAAAGTGACTCAAAATTGAAGTTTAGAAAGTTGTCAAATCGGAGCACGATCTGAAAAATCGGAGCACGATTTTTGGGATCAGAATTGACACTTTCTTTCGTAAAAAATCGGAGCCTGATCTGGAAAAATCGGAGCACGATTTTGCGCTGTAACAGAAAAAATAAATCGTATTTTTGTGCCTGATTTTGTTCCAATTTTTTAGGGATGCTTTTCACTATAAATATAAGCCTTGTATCAGACGGTTAAGTGTGTAGAAAAACAGGGTTTAAAAGCCAACATACAAACTAGGGTTTTATAGAGAAATTCTCTTGGCAACAAACAGTAGGGTTGGGATTGTTTTGATTCACCTTGAACAAAACACTATTAGGATTGAGTCTCTTGGTCACGGGAAGATATTGGGACTTGGGTAGAATTAGGTTTGAAGACTGATTCTTGTAACTCAATATTTCTTTGTAAAGAAACTCATATCATTATAGTGGAACGGAGAGCTGCTCTCTCCCTCAGAGTAGGTCATCATTAGACTGAACTGGGTAAACAATTTCTTGTGTTCTCCTTCTTCCTTTTATCTCTTGCTGTTTATTTTTGTTTGAATTATTTTGTCACCCACTTGATTTGATTACTTGGTATTCATTTGCTCCACGCATCAAAAGTATTATTGGTGTGGTTTTCACAACGAATTCACAACAGTTTCCCTTCGTTCAGTTTCCTTTCGTTTTGATTTGAGAGAATAAATTTTTAGACGCGTGTAATAATAAGATAGTGTTTGGCCTGAATTAATTTTAACTTCTATTCTACTTCTAAGAAGAAGTAGGGCCAAACACAATTTTAATAAAGTTCTTAATAAAAGAAGTGACTTTTTGGCAAAGAAGGAAATCTAATAAAAGTGACTTTGAAAATAAGATGGGAAAATGAACTTTGGAGCAACTTCTCGGCACTGTATTCCCTTGTGCACCTTCGATTCCCGTACAAACCCATATATTTTTTATTTTATTATTATTTCTTGCATAGTTGGCGCCATCATTTTTTCTTCATTTTTTAGGAAACCGCTAAAACTTCACAACCCTAATTATTTATATATTTTCTATTTCAGGTTTCTGCTGCACCTATCATGCTGCCGCCGCTGACAATTGGTGTGGTGCAGGTACATCATGTTTATATTTTATCTTTTGATTCCTATAAATCTTGTTTATTTCTTTTGTCCTTTTGTTACTTTTTCTTATCCCTTTATATGATCATTCAGTTTATATACTTCTGTTCATTGATCAAATTTTGTCTTTTTGTTCTTTAGTAATAATCTTGTTGCTTTGTTAAAAGCTTATATTATATTTTAGTTTGTGTTTTGTTTATTAACCCTGTCATCCAATAAGATATCAGATCCATTTGTTTATTACTACTAGCATTCTATTTTGTTTATTATACAGTATGCATTTTGTTTGTTAATATTGTCATTCAGTAATTTATGATATTATTTTGCTTATTAGTACTAACTTGCTCTTTGTTTATTATATCGTTTAATTACATATGATCATATGGATTTTTATCTCGGTAGATCTATTCAGTTTGCTTAACATTTCGTTTTATTAGATCTCGTTTTTCTTTCGTTAAAAATGATAGCCAGTTTGTTTACCTAATGAAAATATTAGTTTGCGCTTAATTATTTATATTTTTCAAAACACATTGCAGCTATGGCTACTAAAATTCCTCCATGTAAAACTGAAAATTTAGTAAAAGCAACATGGAAAATTTCATCGGATACCAAAGTGTTACTTGACATTTGTATGAGTGAGATCCGTAAATGTGGAAAGCCTGGTATTGCATTTAAGAATAAGAAATGGGAGGAAATACGTGAAGAATTCAATAACCGTGCTGATAAGAACTATAACCAAAAGCAATTGAAAAATAGAATGGAAACTTTGAGAAATGAGTGGACAATATGGAAACAATTGATCAGTAAAGAAACAGGT
Organism: Medicago arabica; assembly: GCA_946800305.1. NCBI lineage: Eukaryota > Viridiplantae > Streptophyta > Magnoliopsida > Fabales > Fabaceae > Medicago > Medicago arabica. The sequence goes on along the minus strand of OX326965.1, from coordinate 53,689,490 downwards.
TTGGGATGGAATCCCCATATAGGAAATATTGATGCTGATGCTTCATGGTGGGATGCTAAGATAAGAGTGAGTATTATAAATATTGAATTTTTATCTCGTGAAAATTGAATAAGAGAATTTGGTTTCTCTGAATATTATTTCTTGTTATTGGTTATGCAGGATAATGTAAAATATGCAAAATTTCGCTATCAAGGCTTAGAATTTCGTGATGAATTGGAATTCATGTTTGGGGATGTAGTGGCAACAAGTCAACACCAATGGTCACCTGCTTTGGGTGTGTCATTTGAATCTAGTGGCAAAAATACTACTGCATATGTGCCACAAGAAATTATTGAATCTGATGATAGTGAATTTGATATTGATGATCACTTTAGCCCTGTGGAAAATACTCAACCAAAAAAGAAAAGAAAGATGTCACCAAATATTGGAGAGAAAGTAACAAAGGGTAAGGCAAAGGTTGGGACGGCAACCACTATGAGAAAAACATTTGAGCGGTTAGTTGAAGCAGCTGAAGGTCATAATGAAGTTGAAAAGGCTCAAATTGCTGCACCTCTCATGTCCATGGACAATACTCTATTCCAGATTGTGTTAAAGTATTGAAAAGTGCAAAGGATGATGGTTTTTTGGATGGTCAACAATTTAGTTGTGCTTTAAAAATGCTTAAAGATGAACAAAACCGAGTCCTGCTAATAACCTTAAAAGATTCCAAGGAAGCTTTGGTAGAGTGGATTCTATACAATTATGCTGATAAGAAATCATCTAATATTTAGATTAAAATTGACGTTGGGTTTGCTAGTTATATTGGCATTCATATTTTATTATTAGATTTTGCTTTATGTTTTACCTAGTACTTCTTGAATTTGTTATTTGGTATTTTGCTTTTGGTTGAGAATTTTGTATTGATATTTATGCAATGTTTGAGCAACTTTAATTTATATTAATCTTCATTTGATAATGTCATTGGTTTGAACTCTTTCAATTTAATTTATGATAATATTTTATATAAGAATTTATAAATTTTCATTTGCTCTAAAAAAATTCGGTCTTTGCAAATTTAAATTTTTAATGAAAAAATGTCTTTTATTTTATTTATGATAATTTGTAATAAAATCTCAAAAATCTTTTAAAAATATTTTACCAAACAGATTTTAACTTAAAATTTTACTAATTAAGTTGGAAAAAACAACAAATACCAAACAACTTTAACTTTAGCTAAAAAGTTGTAATTTTCAACTTTATTCTAAAAGTAACTTTTAGACCTCAAAAAAATAGGGCCAAACGCACCCTAAATACAGGAAATAAATTTTAATATTTTTTTACTCAAAAAAAATTAATGATTTTCTTCCTATAAAAAGACACTCTTTTATCACAAACGAAATTAGTTTGCTATTGCATATCCATTTTCTTGTTTCTTTTCGGCTTAATACAACCCCGGTCCCTTAACTTATTTTAATTTTTCAGTTTGATCCCTTTAACTATTAAATGTTTTAATTTGGTCCTTATCTTTGTTTTGGTCATCGATTTGGTCCTATTTTATTAATTTTAAATCTCTCAATAAGAAGATCGTTGGATAAAGGATGTCCATAATATCTAACTATGTAACCCCAACACCTAATATTAACCCTATCAGAATTTATTATTAAAATATTTGGAATTTAATTTCAAAGTTTCAATTCGTGTTTATACAACAAATGTATTTAACTTCTGAAACAATCCCGAAGTTAACTTTTCATCAATTTTATTCTTCACCAAATTTCAAGTTTAAAGTATGAATTTCATAAGTATCAAAGATTTGGGAAACCTCTCCTACAAGCTAGCTATCAAAAGGGAAGAATCAAGCCACTTAAATACTCCACCTAGCATCCAGACAACTCATGTGGGACTTAGGCACCCCATAACACCCAAGTCAAGCACCGATATCAAATGATAAGTATTACAAGTATCCAAAGACTTGGGGAACTCTCCCTTAGAAACTAGTTATCAAGGGGGAAGAACCAAGTTACTTAAATAGTCCACCTAACATCTCATGCTACTCAATGTAGGATTTGGGCACCCTAAATATCCAAAGTCCCTATCAGAATTGTAGAGTAAGTTTTGTTAAAGTATTTAAGGGGGGGATGATGAGTTTCCTTTATAGCAAGTTTACATCATCTCTTAAAAAATTTACTCTTTTCAAGAGAGATTACAAGGCACCTCAAAGAGTTGGCATTCTTGGGCGCATCCCTTTCTGTTTGTTTTCTTTTTGTTTTGCATAACCATGTTGAACAGCTAGTGGCAAAATTTTAGAACCTGCTAAGTTATTCAAGTCTACGTGGAAAGTGGTGATATTAGACTAAGGAATAATTATATGAATGTCTAAACAGTTTTGAACTTATAGTTAAGAAATTATGTACAACAATACAACATCCCAGCAATAAAACATGTACTGAGTGTACACCTTGACCATAAATCACAGTTCGTCTTTTGAAGATTCTTGAGAACATTGCTCATCCCAATAGTAGGGGAATTTCAGTCTCGCTGCACTGTGAGGCATAGACCAGTCATCATATATAAACCTAATGAAAAACCAAAAAATGCATAATGATTAATGAGCAACAAAAAACAGGATAAAAACATGATTACGAGATAGCCCAGTGGGCTGTGTCCTTTGGGAAAATGATGCCAGCGCAAGTTCGAATCCTTTGTTGCATTTTGAAAATATAAATAAGAGAAAAGGCCAACTTACGAAAAGAAAGAAAAGTATCGGCCCCACTGTCCCATAATATAAAATGTACATATTGTTAATGGTGTGGAATAGAAGACGTGCATCCCAGGGCAAAACTATTGAACTACCGCCAACTATGAAATGTCTCTCAACAGATTCAAATATTGTTTAGTATAGAAACCATCATCAGACCAATACACAGAGTTGGATCTCAGATGGGACTAGGGATAGCTATGACCACCCCAAAAACTTACTTCTGCTCAATAGATAAATATATACATTATAATAGTTATTTATGTATATATTATCATCTGTTTCATATTAGAGTTCATTGCTAGGGTTCCAGTAGCAAAGGGATGTCTTGCAAAGCATAGGTAGTTTGAGTCTTAGATTGTATATTATTTTCCTTCTCCAAAAATGTTCTAGTTACTCCACCAACGATGAATTGTTCAGAAGAACCTGAGTTCGATTCTTGGGTAGAACAATTCTTAGCCAGGCTTTGCTTACCTCCCGGCAGAACTTTGGATTACCAGGGCCCCTTTCCCTGAGAATCAGAGGGCAAACAGCAAAATTAAAATGTTCTAGTTAGGTGTAGCACCCACTTCTTGAGTGTAAAAATCAGTCTAAAGTTTCCACCAGGCCAACAAATTGATTTGGCTTTTATTTGAAATAGTTTTATATATATAATTGTTAAATTGGTGGCCACCGCTGATATGGGACATTGCAGTTCAATCTTTAAAGAAACTAAGGATACTGACTTCAAACTAAGCATTTTATTTTATTTGACTGCAGAACAAAGTAGGCAAAGACAATGTGATACGGGTAAAAGAATGCAATTCAATGCACTCGTTTAATATGAATATTTAAAGGGTTTTGCTAACGAGTGCCCCCGGGAACTCTTGGCACTCTTTAAGGATTACAAAACCATAAATTATTTCATAAAAAGGTCAAATATTTCAATTTCCAATGCGTTGATTACACATATTTTCAGACAAAGTTACCATTTAAAGACCAAAGAGTGCCCCGAGGGCACTCGTTAGCATTTCTCATTATTAAATACTGCATAAAAAACCACCATGAAGTTTAAAAAGCATGAGTAAAAACCAATGTATAACCTATCGAAAATGAAATGCCAAGGTTAATACATGCGTTTTTGGGATACCATCTACCAAGTTACTCAGAAATAAGAATGCTTTTGTACTAATCAATATTTATAAAGAGCTTTAGTAGTTTGCTATATTTTTAAGAGCCAGACAAGAGTCACCACCACTATCTTCTTTTGTTTCTGAAGTTAAGTGTCACAACTATCACCTCATTAGTAAAGTATGCAATCCAAGGAGAATGAGAATAGAGGCCACTTACACCTTAACTGGTGGACGAGATATTACAGCTAGAACTTGTAAATCCTGATGCTCATTGGTGTTCCAAAGCTGCAAAGCATATTCTCCATAATTATGTAAAAATAGAAGGGGTCCAGAGTAACCGAAGAACAAGTAAGAAATATGTTAAGTTTATTATCTAAAGAAATGTGCATCATTCATTTGCTAATGTTGGGGGGGGGGGGGGGGGGGGGGTTGGGTAGCTCAACTGGTTTGAGCTAAGGATTAAGGAGTTGGAGGCCCAGGGTTCATTTGCTAATGCTCTATGAAACATTGTACGTATTTTTTCCATCTTATTGGGCATGCATTACTTTAGATATTCGAAACAATCTAAGGATATCCTGCCTTTCATTTAAGAAGTCCTAACAAACTCCTAAGAGTTACTTCACTCCGACCAACTTACATTTATTTAGACATCATTTGAATCTGAAGTCTGTACATAGACCATACCAGAACTTATACTCTTTCAATCAGCTCACTAGTTACAGTTGACAAGGTGTGCTCAGCTCTGCATGTTGGCCTGCTATAATTTCTCAAGTAAAAGCTTAGATTTTAAACATGAGGTCTCCCTAACCCTTAAAGCAAAACTGTGAGCAAAACATAATGACACTCGATATAACCTTTCTTTAACAAGTTAGCATTCTCTTTGTTTACTAAGCAACAATTGCATGCATTATTTACAGCCAGACATGCTAAGTTCAAATTTCAAATGCACGTGCGGACAAAGATCCTAGCATCCAACCAAATCAAGATGGTAAAATCTCACAGTAGTTAATGGTTTACCTGATGAGCATCATTGACAGGAATATGAAATGTGCTGTTTGGAAATATAAAGTGCTCCTCTGGCTTTCCAGGGTACTTCCCATGTGAATATGATGCAATATAAAGAGTGCCACTGCCTTTTTGAACAATAAAAACTTCTTCACAAGAATGTCTGTGAATCGGGGTATGCGTTCCTGGTGAAAATGTTTGAAGCCATACTTCAACCTGTTACATAAAAAGTTCACAAAAATGATATTAAACAAACAGATGGAACCATCATTGACCACACAAATGCTTGAAAAACATGATGCAAGACCTTAAATGATCTGTTTTTCGACTAGAAAATATAGTGTAGCTATCAATAACAAATCTTCTGTTCCAATAAACAAAAGGCGTGAGCACCAAGTGTTACACACAAAACCGGTTTGGATAAAGTTTTCAACAAGCACATACAGAAAAAGAAAAGATGACATAATCTTGCAATGAACTACGAGTCTTCTAAATAATAACTTCCCACATAAGTTGAAGTTAGCTTGTCCACCTCAACTTTTTTATAAGCTCTCTCATTTAACTTGTCCACAACCACCTATAAATTTCTAATAACTTTTTCGTAAATCAGAAACCAAATACTTATCTCAGTTGAGAAGTTTCCACAGACAAGATAGTAATCCAAATTGTGTCATGGCAGTCTGCCATTCCTTTAGTTAACAACTTAACCCCTCTCTACATTCACCAATTGAAACCTATCATGTAAGACAATTTGACAGCATGTTTGCATAATCTACTAAATATTCTAGTATTAACTTCATACTCTATTATAGTACATTTGTTATTTCGCGTCAACTAAAATTATAAAGGACAGCCTAAAAGTTGTAGTCACGACGAAGTCTAAGAAAAAATTTGAACCGTTAATTTAAAAACTGGACCAGACCTGATGGTTCAGCCGGATTGCGCTAAACCGAGATCAAACCAACTGGCCGGTTCTTGGTTCAACCGTTTTTTGTTTTGCATTTTTAATTGATTATATTACTTTTTATTAGTTTATTTATTTGTCATCTGATTCAATCGTAGTTGAACCTATTGAACCGTGACTAGAGGTCTCTGGATCGATAAGTGGTCTTATTTGTAAAACAATGGTGAATAAGTCAATCAGTAGTGTTTATACCAAACAGTCTCACCGGTGTTTATACCGGTAGATAAACTCAAATAAGTCGATCGCTAAGTGAAATAACATTATGAGTTCAAATGTGTTAGGAGAATGGTGAATAAGTTGTTCGACACCTCTTTCATTCCGTGCAAGATTGAACCAGCAACAGTTACGTGAGAGAGACCTGGTCTACCATAGCTATCCTGATGACTCTCGCTGATATTTCTCACAAGTGGTAACCCTGCGTAATTGTTGATTCCGAAAATGAAGGGAATAACAAGTTCAAATCAGAAAAAACCTAATAGAAACTTTGATAGGGCAATTGAAAAAAAAAAAGGGAAAAAAAGAAGCATGAGAAGAGAAGTGAGTAACTAACCAGTGGTGGTGGAGGAGCATGGAGAAGCAAAAACGGTTGAAGAAAATGAGATGAAACTAAGCAACAAAATCGCGATCACATAACGTTCTACCATCTTCGAGCAGCTTCTTTTCTTTTCTGGAACAATTTCAGCAGATTCCCGTTGTTAGTACTTAGTACTCAGTGACAACAGCTATTTTTGTGTGTTTGTTTTTGAGGAAATAGACAATTTCCTCCCAACTTTTGTCAATTACCTCCCTCTCCCTCACATTAAAGTTCAATTACTCCCCTGAAATTATCATAACATCTGTCAATTTGACCATTCGGTCAAAAAATCTGGATTTTTTTCGGTTATGAGCAAATACCTCTTGAAATTATGTGCGAAATACCCCTTGAATTTGATTTTTTTTTTTTCTTTTCCCTAACTCAAAAGATATTAAAGGCAAACGATTAACATTTAACATAATGTATAATTGTTACATATAAAAAGATTACAAGAATTATCAATGTGAAATGCAATTTACATGAAGTAAGTAAGCTATCTTTGTCCCCTGAGATGCATTAATCATATTCTACTTGTATAAAGAATCAAATCTACATTGAATATGGATCAATTTTCAATTCCAACAAAGCATTTAGTCGGTAGCAATACATTTGCTAGCTAATATGCAACAAAGAACTACAGAATACATAATTTTTTGCGTTCTCTTGGTTGAATTATCTCTCTCAATTTTCTTTTTTTAGTGGTAATTGTTTGTCTTTAATATCATTTGAGTCAAGGATAAGAGAGAGAAATCAAGTTCAAGGGGTATTTTGCACATAAGTGCTAAATTTCAAGGGGGTATTTGCTCATAACCGAAAAAAAAATCCAGATTTTTTTGACGGAGTGGACAAATTGACTAACGTTATGCAATTTTAGAGGGCAATTGAAGTTTTGTTAAAGTCAAAAGGATAATTGACGAAACTTACAATTTTAGAGGGGAAATTGCATATTTACTAATTCGTTTTTCTTTTTCTAAAATATGATATGATTTTGGTATTTTATCTTCTTCTTTTTTTTATGCACGGTTGTTGACTTGTTGTAATGTACAAATGTTTTACATAGTTAATCAACCACAATCCTTATAGTATAATTATGTGACAGTTTGAAATAGTACATTCTAGATTTGGTATTCCTATAATTGTCGATGAAATTTCTACATATGGAATACATCCAAAAAGTCCATTGGCTCAATTGATCTCGAAGACAAAACTTATTACTTGGGATGAGGCCTCTATTATGTACAAACATTGTTTTGAGGCACTCGATCGCAGTTTGAGGGATATACTTCGTTCTCATAACAGTAGAATGGATCTTCCATTCGGTGGTAAGGTTGTTGTACTTGGTGGTGATTTCCGAAAGCGACAAGGCAGTAAGTTGTCAACGCCAGCATTAATTCATCCTATCTCTGGCACTTTTGTGAGGTTTTGACGCTTAACAGAAATATGCGCCTTCTGCACGGTTGCGCGAGTAGTGACATTCAAGAGATGAAAAGGTTCAGTGAATGGGTATTGGGGATTGGTGATGGCAGCATAGGAGAGGCAAATGACGAAAACATTCAGATACAAATTCCAGACGATTTGCTTATTCATAGCTCAGGTGATCACGTTGCTGCTATTGTTGATTGTATCTACCCATCTCTTATGGATAACATGCACGATCCAACATTTTTTCAAGATAGAGCTATATTGACACCTAAGAACGCGATTATTGAAGAGATTATTGAGTATGTGATGAGTCTAATACCTGGTTAGGAAAGGACATATCTGAGTTGTGATAGTTCAATTGGCGGAAACTCGACGGTAAACAGGCATGATGATGTACACACATGAGAGTTTTTAAACATCATTAATGCCTCAGGCATCCCAAACCATAATATAACTTTGAAAGTGGGAGCTCCTGTCATGCTTTTGAGGAATTTATACCCTACCAATGGATTGTGCAATAGGACTCGGTTGATAATAACAAGGATGGGGAGATACGTACTTGAAGGGAAGGTGATAACTGGAGGCAATATTGGGGAAAAAGTATATATTCCTAGATTGTTATTGACTCTTTCTGATACAAGAATTCCTTTTAAATTTCAGCGTCAACAATTCCCTATATATGTGTCTTTTGCAATGACTATCAACAAAGGTCAAAGACAGTCACTCAAACAAGTTGGCATTTATCTTCCTCAACCAGTGTTTTCTCATGCCCAACTCTATATTGCGGTGTCAAGAGTCACTTCAAGAAATGGACTGAAAATATTGTTGACGGATGAATATGGTAATTGTATCAATGCTACTTCAAATGTGGTATATAATGAGGTATTTCGCAATGTGTGATATTCAATACCTGATAATACTTTGACGATGGAATCGATTACAAGTGATATTTCGAAAACGGCTTTTTTTCCCGTATGAATAACTATATGTTGTTCACCATTATGATAATCATCTTTTTGTTTAGTTTGTTTATCGTATATTGTACTTGCAAAAAGTACGAGTAATCAATACTAGGGTTTGTATTGTCTATTAGGGTTATGTTGGTTATTGGATGTCTTGAGAGTGTTCTCAAGGGTGATATTTATAGCCTGCCATGAGCTTGAGTTTCGGTTGCTTGGTCCCCAAGCAACAGGGGTATTTTAGTATTTGAGGCGTCTTCTAGAGGTTTCTATAAGCAAATTGAGGCGGCACCTTGGGAAGGATGCGCCTTGAGCCTTAGATCCCTTCAGGAGGGCTCTAAGGCTTCTAAGAGGGCCTAAAAGTCCTTCTGAAGGTCTTTTAGACTCTTAGAAATATTATGACGGTCCATATACTAAGTGTGTGTATTAATACACAGGTTTTTGATTTATGGAATTGCTTCACAAAACTCTAGTGTACACCTTAAACAGAAGTTGAGATCTCAGCTTTTTTCAAGAAGAATGATTGTGTGCGTTTAATTTTACCATCCAATATTGGTAATTATATTAATATATTTTAATTTAATGTATATATAGCTGATAAGTGTTTAAATTCATATACAATTATGTTGCACCAAGTAAAATTCAATCCAACCAATTATGCTTTTTATTTTTGGCAGGTGCATAACCAATTATCCGATGTCATTAGGTGGATGCAAAAGCAGTATATCATGGCAATTAATCGTTACCATTATGTTCTTTGTTTTGTAATCTGTTCAGTGGAATTTAGTGCCAAACTGTTTTTTTGATTACTTATGTTTTTTGATACAATGCCCATTAGGTAATACCCAATCTGCATGTAGATCTCAATGGTAACGAGATCATGAGACATAATCTGGATTATTATATATTGCAAATTGATTATTGAGATGTAATCGTCATTACGTCGATAATTTTAATTCTTCGTGTATTAAGTGATGTCATATATTGTTCACAGTACGTTTAAATGCATCATGTACACAAGAACGTTATGTTAATTTGGCGATACGCACCAATTGGTGTAGCAAATGAGTTGTTCCATTATATACGGCCCGTGCGGCAGCACGGGTAGAAAGTCTAGTTTGACTAATTTATGACTATTTTTAGGGTTTTGCTAACCATTGCCCTAAGAAATAAAAAAAAAAATTGTGAAATTTCATGTAGAAAAAGTTGTTTTTTACTATTTCAATAAGTTGAATGCACAATTTCCAAGAAAAAATTACTACTTTAAGTTTCTTATCCATTTTCTCCTATTTTTAATATTATTCGTTTGATTGGTTGTGTGACATTTTTACTTTTGAAAAAATTATCAATTTAATCTTTAAACTTCAACCCTACGTTGTTTAGTTTATATTTTATGTTGGTTTAAATTTTGCGAAAATATAATAACTAGTCCATAGATTATATGATACTTTGTAAATTAGAGACTAAATTCACAGATGTTTGTGTCAAACACTTCTATAGCTTCCCAAAGCTCTTTATGGGCCTCTTACAACCATTTAAATTGTGAAAGTTGTTGTTCTTACATCCATTGTTTTTTAAAAACACATGGAAATGACCAAAAAAAACTTAGCGATAGTTAACTACTGTTGGCTTCAAAACACTCTTAAATTGTTCTCCTTTAATGCATCTAGTATGAGAGGGTAGGAGTCGAATTAAAGTTTTTAATGAATCTACTGTACAATGAAGTTAAGTTGTAAAAACTACTTAAACCATTAAGAGAGTTTGGAGTTGACAAACTGATGATGGCTTCTACCTTGATTAGACCAACTCTTTGATGATATATCAAAGAAAACTTACTTCAACGGTCAAGAATGAGCATTTGTTGAGGGTGGCATAAATTTTGTGTTCAAAAAGAGCATGGAGGACTTGTGAGATATGTCATAATTTTTCTTTTCAACTTTTGCTTAGATTAAGATGTAATCAAAATATACAACAACATGCTTATTTATAAAGGGTTGAAGTGTGGGTTCATAAACGTACTTCGAGCATTTGACAACCTAAAAGACATAGTTGTATGTCCGTACATGTCATAATGCATTACGCGGTGAGTTTTAAATATTAAATGGTATCCAATATACACATTGGCACCATGTAATTGTTCAAACATATCGTCGAGCTTAGATGTTAGGAATCAATACTTAATTGTGATCATGTTTGCTGCTCGACTTGCACATTTTCTTCTTTGGTACTAAGAGTGCAGGTAAGGACCAACACTCTCCCGAATCAAACTTTTTTATGCAACTCTTCAACTTTATGATGTACCCCAATATGCTCTATTGAGATCATTATATATATATATATATATATATATATATATATTTTTTCCATTATGAATGGAAGCTCCATGGATAAAGTCAATGGCATGTTGAATGTGTAACACCCCGGACTCCCAACATAAAAATTTCATACATTTAATCAGAGTATATCACATATTCGGGATGTCACATTTCATAAAAACTTTAAACAAAACGAATAATAATTTATTCTTTATTAATATTCAAAACATAGCAGCGGAATCATAAACGTCTCAAAATCTTAGAATAATTAATTCTTGGCACAAAAGCCTCATAAATATCTCAAATTCAAGTTACGTCGCAAACATCATCATTTAGTTCAACATGATACATAAATGAATAGAATTTAACAAAACCCCATCCCGTTACATATCAGAGCATTTCCTACGACACCACAAGGACCTCTCAAATCGTCGAACCTAAACTTGGTCACCTGCACTTGCCCACAAGGCGGCAATTCCAACAGAAAGGGTGAGATTCACAACAATTATGTAAACATATAATTCAAATAAATATGCTTAACAGCAACAACTATAATCATCACATATAACTGAAAACATCTCAAACATCTACGTATGATAAAATCATCTTAGAACATCTTCACATAACAAACGTCTCATAACATCTCAGATACAAGATTCGACAAATGCAACTCTAACATCTTAACATCATGCATGTGGTACCAATATTTTAGCTTTAATAAGCTTCACCGTCGCTTTGAGCAAATGCTCCACCGTCGCTTTGAGCAAAAGCTCCACCGTCTCAAATTATGCAAATGCATGGACTCGACTCTTTATTATTAAACAAGTTAACACAACGTCTTGACATCAAATACGACTCTTTATCGACACATGCAATTATACAATACATGACAGCAGCTCAGCACACTTAACATATATATACATCACAAAGTTATCATCGCAAACATCATTTATACTTCATTCATAAAATTCACTTAATAAGCATTTAATCATAGATTAACGCCAACAATTAAAATCATCTTACAGCGTCATTACAGGTTATAATTTAGGTCTTAAACATCTCTAATACTATCCAAAGGTCTACCCTCAAAGCCTCGCTCAAAACAGAGTTATAAAACTCAAGTTATAGTGCTCTGAGACCACATTGCTCGCTATGGCGAGTGGTTCTGCTCGCCACGGCGAGCTGCTGAATTTGCATTCTGCCAGTGCTCGCTACGGCGAGTGATGTTGCTCGCCTCGCGCGCACTAAAGGGGTCGCTCGCCACGACGAGCTCAGCTGCTCGCCTCGCGAGTATTTACCTAACTGCTCGCCACGGCGAGCTATTGCAGACAGGTTACGGGTTCGCTCGAAATCTCGCTAAAACTCGTCCAATTCTCCATGTTCTGGCTCTAATCCTTCAGAATTATAATCCTAGTGATTAATCTAGGTTCTATAACAGGTTTCTACATCAATTTGCATCATTATAACATCAATTCATCAAAAATCTACAAAACCCTAACTTATGAAATCTCTCAAACTCCCTCCCAATTCCTTTGTTAATCACAAATAGATGAATTACAGTAAATACAATTGAAGCTAGGCTCACCCTTACCTGGTATGTTTGCAGAATTGGGGTTCCCTCTTCTCTGGCCACTTTTCTCCCTTTTTGCAAAAGTCTGTAACGTACTGACTGTTTCTCTCTAAACCTAACTTCCTTTTATACCTCTTACTAATCTCACTTATCCTCACAACTCTATCTTATTTATGAAAACAACCCCATCTCTCAAAATTATTGTTATTATATCCCATCTTAATTTTCATATATATATATATATATATATATATATATATATATATATATATATTAACATCACATATTTTATTTTATTAAACAATAAAATAATCACTACATCACAGCATCATCTTGTACGTCACAAACATCATTAAAATCATATAATATATAATAATATACTATATACTCTAATAAAATAATTAAATAAATAAAGTGGGCGTTACAGAATGTACTACATCATCAGAGTCAATATTGATGGAATTTCGAGTGGTAAAACGACTAAGAATTCAACAATACATGACCAAACTCAGTGTAATAATATTTTTATGTTGTTATAGTTAGATTTAATACATTCCTGGTTACACTGAAGGCCTGGTATTTTTGAGAAGTTTGATCAATTGTACACAACTGCAGAGACTTATCCCCTTAAGGCAACTGAGATCTATTTAAGGGGTTGAAGTCTTCTAAGATAGTTTTTCCATACACAGCGGCCAGGAATCGAATCCCGGACCAAATGATTAAGGGGTCAAATAACTACCACTTGTGTCACGCTATGTTGGTTCAATCCAATTTTCAATTTAATACCAATTCTAATTTCAATCCAAAGTTCAACCTAATTTGAGTAATTAACCCTAATATACAGTACAAAACTCTTGAATGTATGTTTACTCTGAACGAAATTGTGAGTATATGATGTTATAGACATGCATGCAGAATTGGCGAACAAAATTTGACCCATAAGTATAAATATGCTTACTCGAAACAAAATTACAATTTTATACGTTTTAGTTGAAAATTCAAAATAATTTGAGACATCTTCGAAATGTTATGAAACTTTGTTGACCCTTTCTATGTACTTTTATAGATAACCCTGCAAAATTCAGTTCAAAATTTGATATCTAGATTAAAGTTTTCGTTATTTTTTGTTTTTGAGTTTTTGACGCCTATAAAAAATCATAATTGATTTGTCCTCTATTAGACAACTATAATTTTATGTGGGAGACCTTATCTTAGTGTCTTAAACACGTTTGCAAAGATTATTAAAAAATGTAACCCACTAAGCGACTTTTAGTCTTTATGTCTACATGTATATTTTTTCTTTATTTGCGCTTCTTAATTGATGTTAGTTATAAAAATGAGACAAAAATATTGTCATGTCATAAAAAAATATCACGTGACAGCATCCATGTGAAAAGATTCTCTACCACGTCACGTCTCGTGCACGACTGGGCTTCTGTAGAACAAAAATGGGAAGAATGTCAAATTATAGAGATATAATATATTTTTTTATTACACGTGTATTTTTTAGATTCCACGTATATTAGTCAGGCAATTTGAGCACAACTGTTATTATTATTATTATTTTGTAAATTTTGATCTTTATCTTTCTTTTTTAATAGAAAAAAGTTTATACGAGTTTAGTTCAAGGACTTATCAGGGTCGGTTAATCTTAGACTCGAAGGGTATTTACAGACTACAATGGTACTTACCAAATTACCCTTTAAAGAGTTTGTCACATCAATAATATAATTTAAACTCGAGACCTTAGAGGTGAGTAAACTTATTATAAATCTGGTCAACTTTAATTGTATTTGATATTTATATTTATAAATTAATAAAAAAAAATCATGCATGTTCCATTCAACTATTCTACAAGAATATGATTAATTTAGGATCATGCTCACTGGTTAAGAAAACCAAACAAAAAAAAATTTAAATTGAAAAAAAAATACTTTTTTTACTTTTGAACGGTTGACTACATAATTTTCAATGTTATGCCTAGTGTATCTCCTTTATCAACGATGTCTCAACTAACATTTCCAATTAACTTATTTACAATTAAGTAACAGAGTAACCAAACTCATACTAGAAGTGTTAAGGAGTGAGGAATTCAGAGTTTGAACTCAACCCTTACATTCCAAATTCCAATGTCCAAAGCTATCAACTGAACTACAATTACATGATAGAAGAATATAAATTTAACTATATCGTAACTTTTTTTATTTTTTGAGAGGAATCTTCGTATCATATAACATGAATTTCAAAATGGGTAATAGTCATTTTGGTAAAATGTGCAAAAAGTAATCGCAATGGTCTTTCAATGTATCGAAATTTTAGAACAATCATTGATTGTGCACTATGTTATTCAAAATAATCTCTTACGTTAAAATGCTTCGTTAACATTGTTATATTAGTTCTTTAATATATTCACTCATTATCATTTCAGTCGTTATATTAAAAAAATTAATGTCAAAATTATGATATTATTTTAACATCAGAGACTATTTTAACTAATGAGGTATAAAATCAAAGACTATTTTACAATTTCAATACAATAAAAGACTATTGTGACCGCTAATTACATCTCGGAGGATCAGATAACTATTTCACCAATTTCAAAAATTTCACCATGTGAGTATCATATGGCATCATACCCGGACATGTATATGTGCTGCACATGTCCAAAACAACTATCTTACGCCATCAAACGTGCGGTACCAGATGACACAAGCGAGTCGACATGACCCAGAATGAATAACAAAAATAAAATAACATAAAATCAAATCTCATTTTGCTTTTTAATTAAAGAAAAATTCCCATTGGACAAACATAGCATCCTTGTTGGTGAAGACAAACGTATCATCAAGACTCAGGTGTCATTTTAATATGAACGATCCAAAAAAAAAATTGACAAATTTTGACTTCATTATTATCATTTTTCCAAAAAAGAAAATCTTATGCAATTTTTTTTTGAAAACCTTTTAATTTATTTCAACATTTATTTTCGCTGGCTTTGGTTTTAAAAAGAAAATATCGATCAATTTTATCATCGTTTTATTTTATTTGGCGCAAACTGAAACTGCATAGCGAAGAAAGGAAAAGCCGATACCGGCGAGTTGTGGTAGTTTCCGGCGAGTTGTTCTCTTTCTCCGCCGGAAAGTACTTTCTCTGTGATTCAATCAACTCAATTCACCGATTCAATTTGAATCTCGATGTGATTGCTTCGTGTTACTACCGAAAATTCAATGGGAAAATTTCTAGCTGGTTTCGTGCTTCCTTCGTTGCTTCTAACAGGTACGATTACGATACATTGCAATCTGTTTTTTTAAACGAAGTAACAGAGTGTGTTTACTAGGTTCAATTATTCAGTTTTAATTGTTAAATCTTATCATATATGTTGAATTGATACTTTCCTTATAGTATTAGTTGTCCGTAGTTACTGATTAATTTCCTTATAGTATTAATTGTTAAATCTTATAGTATTAGTTGAGTTTATATTTCTATTAATTTCAAACTGAAGAAATTTATGGCATAATAAGAAACTAGAATCATCATAAAATATTGTAAGTTAGTAATTGATTTTAATGTGTGATTTTATTTACTTGACTTCAATTTTATTTTAAAATTATTTTCGATTGCCTTTTTTATATTTCTGTTTGTTTTTTTATGTAGAAATCAGTGTTGTTAAATAGCAGCTATAACGGCACTATACAGCTATTGTTCTGTTGCAATATGCTATTTAGTACAAAATGTTGTTAAATAGCTGCTGTAACGGTGCTATACAGCTAGTGTAGCAGAATTTTAACAATCCGGTGTTGTGTTTTCCACTATCTGTGATTGACAAAATTGGTAGAAACATGTATGGATATTACTTCATTTTGTTGCTGTTTGTCGCTGATTATATTCACTCTGTTTTCTTGCAGCTTCTTTGATCAACTGGAGTTTGATCTCTCTTATTGATTTGATAGCATTTCTTCTAATTTTGTACAATGTATCACAATTCGGTAAGCTTCTTGGTTCTTTCTGTTTGGTTTTAAGTTATTTTTGAGTAAAGCGTTGTACTACATGCGGGTTCAAGAGTTGAGAGAGATACATATAGTGTTTACGATTTATGAACTGTTGATTATGCATTAGCGAGCTAACAGAACCAACTAACTAACTGACTAACTGGGTTTGTTAGTCTAACTACAATAACATTACTATTCCCATACACCTCTGAACAAGCTTAAGGTGGGTCAGAAGCTGAAGGAAGTTCGACCACATTAAGCTTGTCTTGTAGAAGAGGATTTCTCGATCGTGGCAATGCCATGGCGGTCAGATCAGCCCACTGATCCTGAGCTGGAACATAGACAACAGCAAGCTTTCAAGAATAGAAACCCAACTTTTTTGTAAAAAAAAAACGAATAAAAATCCAACTCTGTGTCCTTCGTTTGTGCATGCATAACTAGATTGTGAGCCAAAGAAGTGGTGTTTTGATTGTCATAAAGCGTTGTATTAATGGAGAAGTTGATATAGTAATATTTGAATCCTTAGAATACCTAAACTAATTACATGATATGATCACATGAGTCAAGAAGAATAAATACAAGTTCAACTCCCTAAGGACGTAAGCGAATTTAAACAACATTCATGAATCTAAAAAATATGTGAACCTAAGCATTTAATTCTGTTATTTCTAACAAATTCCTCTCTTTCAAACAGTTTTGAAAGTAGTCATGTTTATTCTCCCAGAGTTCATATAGATGAACACTGTCAATAACCATCAAAAGAATGTAGCTAGTGACTCGAGAGCATTTGAAGCCATAAAGTAGCAGTTGATCCTGTTGTTCCCATGCAAAATAGGCTTCATTTCGTGACCAATATCAGGATCTCGTTCGAATAAAAAGAACGGAGATAACTTCAGGTAAACTGCATCATTGAAGATGACGAACCTTGCATGATAGGCCTCCAAAGCAGAAAATTATAATTATCAAGCTTCTTCATGATGGTATGAGAAAAAGTCATCTAAGTAGAGGAGGCAACAGAGAGATTGGCCTTAAGAAAAGGAATTAAGTGGAGGACTTTGCAGCGGAGATTGACGCGCCCTTGTGTTTCGTGGTGGAGTTAGTGATTGTTTCTATTTGAAGGAGGGCTTGGAAGTTCTCATTATGAATATTTATCTTTATCATGTGTTTGACTGTTAAAACTTAAAACCTTATCTTTGAGATAATAATTATATATGAAGTTATTCATATGGATTGACTTTTCTTCATTCTCCACTATTACTAAGGTTGTTTTTCTTGTTGTAGGATTTCATTTCCGAAGGAGGTTGTTCTTGCTATGGCCAATTATTATCTTTTCTGTAGTTGTAATACTCTCTCAAGTGACTTATCTGGTACTATGGGCTATTAAGCCAATGTCATGGATGACAGATGCTTGGTGGGCAAAACTGATTGGGTTTATGACGTGAGATTAATTTCCTTTTCATTTATTATTATTATTATTTAATGTAATATACTGATTTCTTGATTTTTGGGGTGTTCTCTTGCAGAGTTCAATCTTGGAAATCTCCTATTGTAATTTATTTTTTGGTTACACAACTGCTAGCATTTCTTGTTGCTTTACTTGATATATACGGGAAGAGACAGTTTTTGAATACATGGAAAGATTCATATTGGGGTCGTTTAATATCAATTGTCGAACATTTAGGTTTGTAAGTAGTTCATTTCGACCCTCTTGTTTATTTTTTCTCTTTTGATTTTTTAACGACGTGGTATTTGTAAATTTGCAATATTAAATGTCTGGTTTTTGGCTTTTCGCATGATTGTCTTTGTTAGAATATAAAACAACGACCCAAAATATCTTGGTTTATCTCCTAGGATCATTTTCTAATAATAGAGTATCTTATAGATTATTTCATAGGGTTTGTTTTCATATTTCATAGCTATTATCATGATTTTGTTTCCTAATTTCCCTATTTATTTAGGATTCTAAATTAAGAGTCTTGTGTCCCTATAAGTAAAGATTAGTGCTTAGTCTTTTTACACTAGTTGGTATCCAGTTATTACCAACAATAATATTTGAAGTTCTTATTATTTCTCTCCTCCCTTTTGTTTATAAGCCATAGCTTAAACATAGTATCTAGAGTCTGGTTTGATCTTCCGTGACTTGTTTCGTCACCATTCCGCAGTTGCTTCCTAAATCATTGGGAATGTATTAATAATTACATTCATAATGTATTGTACTGAACCCTCTTTTCTTTCTCCGTTGTTTCAACAAATTTTTGTCATGTCATCCTTTCTTTTGACGTGCTCTCAATCTTTCCGGCCTCCTCAACCGCAACTATTGTCATTTGTTGCTGCTTTTTAGAAAATTGACCCCATCACAACGATTGCCTCCTCGAGATTCGACGATCCATGAAGGCTCACTGCTAAGAACCTTCACATGCACCTATATGTGTGACAACAAGTTCATGCAGAGATCTCGTCACCAACACGTGCGGCCATTGTTTCGGAAACTCTTTAAGGCGAAGTGGTCTTCTTCCCCCGGTAGTTCTAGCCTAGCATTTCATCTTAGATGCACTAGCCCCTGTCTTCGTTCCGGATGCATTTGCCATGTCTTTGTCCCAGAAACCGTTGTTAAAATTAGTTTCAAGTTTAAATATTTTTTGGCTTACGGTATTATTGGTTTGAAGCTTCCAGATATGGTATTGAGAAAGGCAGACCTTTCTTTGTTTGATTGCTTGGCATGAAATTTCTTTCTAGCTAATGATCATTCCAGCTATCTGGCTAAGCCATCATTCTGGTGATTCTCTCCGACTTCTCTAACATCCTTGAGTTGTCTTTCCAATTCTTCAAATTTGTTGTTGGACCTACCTTACAAAAACCGACTTGTAAGGTTAGGGGTGCCACTCTTTATAATTTTCGAGCCTTATTTCTTTTCAATGCGGGGATTGTATATTTTCAAATACATGCTTGTTAAGAGTCCCACATTGGATGAGAGACCGGAAGATACGTTTATAAGTGGGGACAATCCTCACCTCACAAGTCGGTTTTGTGGGGTTGTGTTAAGTTCAACCACAAATTCTTGATCGTATCAGAGCCTCCTCCAAGATCTGTTGGGCCACCTCCTATTGGGTTTCCGCTATTAGGCCAACCACCATTTATATCCACGCACCAAGCTCAATAATGTTGGGTGTGTGTTAAGAGTTCCACATTGCATGAAAGATGTCCGAAAGATATGTTTATAAGTAAGGGAAGTCCTCACCTCACAAGTCGGTTTTGTGGGTTTGTGTCAGGCCCAACCACAAATTCTAAGAACACCCAACACTATTGAGCTTGGTACGTGGATAAATTGGTGGGTGGCCCGAATGGATAAACTCTAAAATCATTATAAGATTTTCATATTGGGCCTAGCTCATCTTTGGAAAACCGCCTTGTAAGGTAAGGGATGCCTCCCACTTATAAGCACATTTTAAAAACATATCTCATCCAATGTAGTTATTTAACACTGAAAAGAAATAAGGTATGAAAAAAGTTTATAAACAAGTGACACCCCTCACCTTACAAGCTGGTTTTGTAGAGTTAAGTTAGTGCCAACCCAAATTTTAAGATGGTGTCAGAGCCTATCTGACCGATTTGTTGGGGTGATCTGACCACTTCGGTCACGCTATAGATGTCCATTCTTGAGCTGAGGGTGTGTGTTGAGGGTTGCACATTAAATTCGGTAATAAAGTGAAGAATGGTCTTGTTGCAAAGATTAACATTTAGGAACCCATTAGCAAGGGAGCAGAGAAAAAGAGAGAGAAAAAACAAGCCTTGTTTTTTCACATATTAACCAAGATAATTTTGCTTCCAAAGGTTTTCCGTAGTGACATCCTTCAAGTTATCGATACACACTCTTATAGTTTAGACTGCGTTTAACTCAACCTCAAAAGCTAGCTCATGGGGTGATAAGTGACCAAAACTTATAAAAGCTCTTTTGTCATATCTCTAGTTGACGCAAGATCTCATCATGCCCCCTTCAAACCTAGCACATTGAAGGAAACATGGAAGAGTTTAAAGTATTTGCGGCGGCATGTAAGATCAAATCTAAGGCATGTGTTGGAAACACTAAATGCTTAAGTACTGCGACTTGTAGAATAGTATGACAAAATCATTTTTCATTTCCAAGCTAATGCTAGCATGCGCTTTGCTTAAGTCACATTCTATATACTCCATTTTTCTTTGGCATATATGGAAATGATCTGATTCTAAAGGTTCTTTTAACAACTATTACCATCTAGAGCCATTATCTAGTTGTAACTGTTGTATTATCAACACATAGTCGCATATACATATCTACCTGTTGAGTTGGGCTAATATTATGAACCATAATTTTTAATCTTTTCTTTTTCAACACACACATCTTTATCCAACCCCATATTAATTTCTTAATAATGTTACTTGATGCTAATAATGTTTTTCTCTCTCTCTGTTTTAGGTTCTCATCTTCGGGTGGCATCTTGCTTGTTGTTGCCCGCCATTCAACTAGTTGTTGGAATTAGCCATCCTTCATGGGCCTCACTACCTTTTTTCGTTGGTAGCTGTGTTGGTCTCGTGGATTGGTCTTTAACAAGCAACTTTCTTGGGCTTTTCAGGTGATTTTATATGGATGTTTCCTTCATGCTCATTCATCATCTCTTTAGGTGGTATTTGACAACCTTTTTAACATACTTTGGGCTTATGTCTGTGTATATGGTTTTAAAGGTGGTGGAGGCTTCTTCAGCTGTATGCGTGTTTTAATATTTTTCTGCTTTACATCTATCAACTTCCTGTGGAATGTCCGAGTATGATCAATTGGATTGCTGACTTAATTGGTCTTTACAAAATATCCGCGAATACTGAGTGGACCAAAATTTGTTCCAGTCTTTCTCTCATATTTTACTATATAATGGTAAGTATTTGTTTTATAAATTTTTGTCAAACTGAATATAGTTGGAAGATGAAACAATTCACACTGTCGTTCGGTACTCCTTTAAGAAGAACTATGTGAATTATTTCCATTCTTCTTTCAACATGGAGAACAATTAATATCTGTCTATTCTGTACAAAATAATGTGACAGAAGCTCTTTTTTATTCCTTTATTGGTCTTCACTTGTGCACCAAACTTTTGCCGTTTCTAACACTGTTTTGTTTTATAATTATCTTTTTGTTGTGATGCAGATGTCTTTCATTAAATCTGATCTGGAGGAGATGGGTGTTATTATTTCCGGGTCAGATTGTAGCTTAACCGAGCAACTTCTTCCCTCTAAGCATTCATTTTTCATTCGTGAATCAAGGTAAGCAAATAAAAATAAGTATTGTTTAGTTTATCTAATGTATGGTATAGAAAAAGTTAGTGGGATATCTACATGGCTATCCTTAGCCATTAGATTTTATCTCTCAAGGCTACACCTACACTATCTTAAGTCTGATTTTTTGAAAGGATGATAATGTTGTGTAACATAACTAAAATAAATTATTAAGAATTGTTTATTTTATAACGAAGACGGATTTTGCAGATTTAATTTGTACATTTTTATTCCCTTGTGTTTCCTTAATTAGGTGGTAGGTAGTCTATATATTTGAATTTTAAACAACCTTTGTAATCAATCTTATTAAGAATAATATGAAAACAAAGAGAAAATAATATGGTATGTATTTTTATTCCCTCGTACTTCCTTAGTAAGGTGGTTGGTATTCCCTTGTATTTCAACCGATAATGTCTCTTGTGTAAAATTTTGGAAGACCAATTGAATGGGAAATTTCCCAATTAGTATCCTTCTCCATGTCTCTTTTTTCCTTTCAGGCACAATTATCCTATCAGCAATTTCCATCTTTGCACTTTTGGTTGTATCACATTGTTGATTATTGTTATGATGTTCTTCTTTAAGATGGTTGATGTTACAAAAATGTGGTTGAAAAAAAATATGATCTTTCTTACTTTGAATTTGCCGCTTCACTTCTGTAACCAGATTATTTTTGGGGATTATGGAATGTGGCTCTAAATCCAACTGTGTTGCCTGAATTTTATGTGCAGATCTGGTGTGAGGCACACAAATGTTTTACTCAGAGGAGCTGTTTTTCGAAGCTTTAGTATCAACTTTTTCACGTACGGTTTCCCGGTACATACTCCTGAAACATTGATAATCTGCTTGGTGTTATGGATAATAAATGTTGATAGAGCTATTCTCCCTTTGTCACAGTCATACCTTTATTTGGGCACATTGCATGTTTAGATTAGATTAATCAAAACAAGTTAATCCAAATGAGTACAAAACCTATGAGAAAGCTGGTGTTTAATTTTTGACTGTTTGTGGGATAATTGCAACTAACAATGTATTTTCTAGAAATATTTAGAGATTTAGAAGAAATCACCCCATTGTTTTTGCCTATTAACCATCTTCTTAATATTGTGCACCACTTGTACTATCTGTTGAAAATAAAATAGGAACGTGTAAATAAAGAGAACGAGGGAGGAAGGGTTGTTTGAAGTAGGGACAGAGGTAGTATTTGTTTATAAATTTTCCAAATTAATTTTTTTGGCAGGTCTCCTTGTTTGCCCTTTCCTTTTGGAGCTTTCATTTCGCAAGCTTATGTGCATTTGGGCTACTTGCTTATGTTGGTTACATTATCTTTGCCTTCCCTTCCTTATTTCGTCTGCACCGACTTAATGGCCTGCTTCTTGTCTTCATTCTCTTGTGGGCTGTTAGCACTTATATATTTAATGTGGCGTTTACATTTCTGAATCTGAAACTTGGACGGGTAATTATGTCTTTCATTGTTGCAATTTTATCACAGACAAGTGTTGATTTGAATACTTGTAAATAGTTGATACTTGTTTACCAGGACATGAAAATCTGGGAGATGGTGGGTCTGTGGCACTATCCAATACCTGGATTTTTTTTGCTTGCGCAATTTTGTCTTGGAATTTTGGTGGCATTGGGTAATCTTGTGAACAATTCTGTTTTCCTCTGCTTGTCTGACGAGGGAGGGCAAACTTCAAATGACTATTCCTCAGTAAAAGGTAATCGAGTCATACCTGTTTCTCTAAAACTCAGCCCTCTTCAATTATCCATTTTATTTTTTCTTGCTAAATTAGCTCCTCTAAAATTTATTTAGGATGGTCAAATTATTATGGATTATTATATTTAATGAAAGAGTTGTCAATATTTTATGGCAGCAAACAAATATGTTTGCCCACAAGGGTTCCATTTTTTTTCTTTTCCATTATGATTTCTTACTATTTTTAACAATGTGTTAACCTCAACTTGGCTGGCTACATGTATCTTCAAAATAGTCAACATTTAGGTTTTTACTTGGATGTTGCAGTCATTTTGGATTAAAAAGCTTTGATCTGGGATGTTTATGGCTTGGGTATCTATTCTTAGCATCTCTCAATTACTTTATGGTTCTGTCTTCAAAAAAATAAAAAAATTGTTGAAGAACGTGACAGACAAATAAACAACATATATGGATGCTATAGAGCTTGCAAGTTGCAATCACTATATTTTTCCATTAAACCCCCTGAAATTACTTTGTCGTGTTGGTACCAGGATCTGGCAGTGCACCAGCCACTGCTTAAGTTCAAACCTTACTGGTGCAACTTCCTGTCATGCACAGACATGCTCACACGCATATAAAGTATAATCCTGAAAATTGTCGGCTGAACACCAATGAATACCAAGAAAACAAGTTTATCCAAAAGCAAGAGCATGCAGATAAACTTTTTCATTATAATAGTTGTTGTTTACTTATTAAGTTTTAACATGCATATCTGTATCAGTATTAAGTTTAGATTTGCTTGGCTAGATAGATTGTATACTACCCACTACCCCCTATGTTTCTCTTAGAATATCATATTTCTTCATTTTCACCCCAATATTTTTGGGTATCATATTTGGGGGTGCACACAGAATAACCTCACCTCAAATTGATGGGGTTGGTGAGACTCTTAATATCATTATTGTTTTGATTTATGATTGGCTTCATCTATAGAAAATTGTGTATTTGCCTATTTTCTGCTCATTTAATGTGCACTTGTACATGGTTAATTAATTTATAATCTTATTTTATTTTTTGAAATTTGTAGATGTTATTTTGTGATCACTCTTGATTGACCATCTTAATTGTGCCGTGACTTCTTGGCCCGCATTCGTTTTCTGTCAAAATTGTTTTGGCTTGCTAAGTTAGATTTATTTTTATTCTTTGTTTTGTTATATTAATCTTTCTTATCCACAGTGGAGGGAGAGACCAAGGTATTGATTGTTGCAACAATAGCATGGGGACTGCGCAAATGCTCGCGGGCTATTATGTTGGCATTGATCTTTCTCATTGCTATAAAACCTGGTTTCATCCATGCTGTATATAGTATGTTTCATCAAACCCTTCCTTGGTCATTTACATTGAATCCCTTTTACTGATCTGTAGAATATAATCCTTTACCTTGTTATTTTGACCCATCGAATTAAACTGTATTTTATCATGAGACAGCATCATATGCTAGTTTATTGATCAGTTTCTCTATGTTTTTTCTTCAGTGATTTTCTTCTTGATTTATCTTTTGAGCCACAGTATCAGCAGAAAGTTAAGACAGGCTTTGATTCTTCTATGTGAGATTCATTTTGCACTGTTGTATATTCTTCAAATTAATTTGGTTTCTTTTGCATTGGAGAAGAAAGGCTCTATAAGCATGGAAATTGTAATGCAATTAGGTATGAGATGGATTTAGCTGGTTTATACTTAGTAAGTTATAGCGATGCCATATCAGTATTCCTTCCCATTTGTTAGCTAATAAGGAAATGGAAGATTCACCATATGTTTTGTGAATTGTTACAGGTTTCCTTGAAGAAGATAGTGCCTGGGATTTTTTGGAAGTAGCATTGCTTGCTTGCTTTTGCACAATCCATAACCATGGTTTTGAGATGTTATTTTCATTTTCTGCAATCATACAACATGCCCCTAGTCCTCCTATTGGATTTAGCATCTTGAAGGCTGGGCTCAACAAATCTGTTCTATTGTCTGTATATGCTTCCTCCTCTGTGAGAAACAGTGATGAAACTTTCTCTTATGGTACATATCAAAAGCTACTTTGCAGTTTCATTTTATTTACTTGACATAGTGTACGATACATATATGTATAATGAGATCAATATAAATAGGACATTAGTTCAACTAATTATCTTTAATTTGTACCAGAAGATGAATAGTAGGAATTTGCTAAGCATATAAACTTTATGTTACATAAATTACTCAAAAGCAAGGTATGGGCGGAGGGGGGATATATAAATAAATTTATATATTATCCCTTCTAAGCCAATTGCCCGTTGGTGGCATTATGGTTAAGTAATGCCAAAAATTATTCTAGGACCTGTATGCTGTTACACAATTTCTTCTTTATCTTGACGGAATGGGCGGAAGGGCTATCCCAATGCCAAAAATATTCACGATTTTCACTATCTTATCGATGGCTTCTCCTGCATTGCCGTGCATGAGTGGTTTTGTTGCCGAATTGATAGTTTTTTTTTTTTTGGAGTAATTAGTAAAAAATATCTAAGTCTGCTTAGGGCACTTTAAGTAGACATGCAAAACTACTTTTTTTGAAGCACGACACTCCTCGGATCAGGCGTGTCCCGGTGTAGGACATGTGTTGTGTCCGACACCGATACATATAATTACACTGAATTATGTGATTTTCTCAAATTATTAGCGGTGTTGGTGTGTCCGTGTCCATGTCCGTATCCGTGCTTCATACCATGTCTAGTGAAACTAAGAATTTGTACTGCCGTAATTTTTTAAGCTGCTATCTTATTGGTTGTGATCCATATTTCATCGTCATTTTATTTTTACAGAAAGAAGAATAGCATCATACCTCAGTGCAATCGGGCAGAAGTTCCTATCTATATACCGATCATGTGGTACCTACATCGCTTTCCTGACAATTCTGTTTACAGTATACATGGTGAAGCCTAATTACACATCATTCGGTTACATATTCCTTCTCCTTCTGTGGATTATTGGTAGACAGCTTGTTGAGAGAACAAAAAAACAGCTTTGGCTTCCACTGAAAGCATATGCAATTTTAGTGTTTATCTTCATATACAGCTTGAGCAGCTTCTCAAGCCTCGAGATGTATTTGTCCAGAATGATAGATCTCTATTTTTATCTCGGATATGACTCAAAAGCATCTTCTTTTGACAATGTTTGGGAGTCTCTAGCAGTCTTAATTGTTATGCAACTTTATAGCTATGAGAGGAGGCAGAGCAAGCAGAACAGACAGGTTTACTTGGATCAGTTGGAACCAGGGCCACTTGGGTTTATCAAGCGATTGCTTATCTGGCACAGCCAGAAGATCTTGTTTGTTGCTTTGTTTTATGCATCTTTATCCCCGATCAGTGCATTTGGTTTCTTGTATCTTATTGGCTTCGTTTTCTGCTCCATATTACCAAAAACTTCCAGTATCCCATCCAAATCTTTCTTAGTATACACAGGTTTTCTGCTGACAGCTGAGTATCTTTTCCAGATGTGGGGTGAGCAAGCTAAAATGTTTCCCGGGCAAAAGTATTCTGATGTTTCTCTCATTTTGGGCTTTCGTGTATACAGCCCAGGATTTTGGGGTCTAGAATCGGGATTGAGGGGGAAGGTTCTGGTTATTGTGGCTTGTACTCTTCAATACAACGTATTCCGTTGGTTGGAAAGGATGCCAAGTATAGTTTTAAGCAAAGAAAAGTGGGAAGAACCTTGTCCTTTGTTTGTTCCCACAGAAGATGAATTTGATGAAGTTACTGTATGTAACGAGGAAAGTAAACCGTCATGTAATTCACACCCGCCAGCTGCATTACAGGAAGAGGCATCTAGCAAGTCACTGAAAATTATGACCTCTGATTTGCCTCGAGCACATGATACTTCATCCACTAATACTGACAGTAACAGCGGAAAGTATTCATTCGGGTTTATCTGGGGAAGCAACAAGGAGAGCCACAAATGGAACAAGAAGCGCATTGTTTCTTTGAGAAAGGAGCGGTTTGAAACACAGAAGACTGTCTTAAAAATATATATGAAATTTTGGATGGAGAATATATTTAATCTGTTTGGTCTTGAGATAAACATGATCGCATTACTACTGGCAAGCTTTGCCTTGTTAAATGCACTATCCATAGTATATATTGCACTACTTGCTGCTTGTATTCTTCTGAATCGGCAAATTGTACGCAAAATCTGGCCCATATTTGTCTTTTTGTTTGCTTCCATTCTCGTCCTGGAATATTTTGTCATCTGGAAGGATATGTCACCTTTGAATCCGAGTGCGACAAGAGAGATTCATTGCCATGACTGCTGGAAAACTTCAACTCTGCATTTCCATTATTGTGAGAAATGTTGGCTTGGTAGGACCCTCTTGTCCTTCTCAGTTATAACCCGGAAAGAATTCCATGTTCGTCTTATATTTTCCTCTAATGGTTCAAGTTTATAACAGAATTTGACGGTTTTATTTTACCCTAAGCATTATTGTCCCCTTAATTTTGTTCAGATTCCTGAATGATTTATCTGTTGTCTTTTTGTTTTCCTCTTTGGAACATCTCTGTGGATCAAATGGAAACTACTGAAATCACATAAGTTATAAACTTTTTTAGGGGTTTTCCACCAGTGTATTTAATATGCATGTACTATTAAATACTTCCTCCGGTCTTAAATATAACCAAAAAGTCAAATGTATTTGATCCAACGTTTTGCTTAATTTAAGACAGGAGGAGTATATAATTTTTTACATTGAAGCCTTCATTGTCCTGATTGTTTCACTGCCTTTTCTGATGTAGGACTTGTTGTTGATGATCCCCGGATGTTGATCAGCTACTTTGTGGTATTCATGCTGGCTTGCTTCAAACTTCGTTCCGATCGCCTCTCTAGCTTTTCAGGATCGTCAACATATCGTCAGATTATGTCTCAGCGTAGGAATGCATTTGTTTGGAGAGATCTCTCTTTTGAAACTAAAAGCATGTGGACCTTTCTTGATTATTTAAGGCTTTACTGCTATTGCCATCTGTTAGATCTTGTGCTCATATTAATACTGGTGACCGGAACACTTGAGTATGATATTCTGCATCTTGGATATCTTGCCTTTGCTCTGGTATTCTTTCGCATGAGACTTGAAATACTGAAGAAGAAGAACAGAATATTCAAGTTCTTGCGTGTATACAATTTTGTTGTTATTATACTTTCTCTTGCTTACCAGTCTCCTTTTGTTGGGGGGCCAAGTGCTGGAAAGTGTGACACAGCAAATTCCATCTTTGAAATGATTGGTTTCTATAAATATGATTATGGTTTTCGGATTACTGCAAGATCTGCAATTGTAGAGATTATCATTTTTGTGCTGGTATCACTTCAGTCATATATGTTTTCCTCTCAAGAGTTTGATTATGTGTGCCGCTACCTGGAAGCAGAGCAAATTGGTGCAATTGTGCGTGAGCAAGAGAAAAAGGCTGCATGGAAAACCGCACAATTACAAGAAATTCGTGAAAGTGAGGAGAAAAAACGACAACGTAATATGCAAGTGGAGAAGATGAAATCCGAAATGCTGAACCTGCAAATACAGCTCCATAGCATGAACACATCCACTAATTGCATTGATGGATTTTCTCATAGCGCTGAGGGTTTAAGAAGAAGGAGGGGCGTTTCTCTTATACCAAATAATGACATTGGAATACCTGATAAAGAAGACCAGCTTTTGGGGAGATTAGATCACACAATAAGAGAGGATGCTGTTTTCCCAACTGAATCACACGAATCATCTGCTTCTATGGACGTGGAAACTCCATTAACAGAGGAGTACGCAAAGCATTCAGTTGATTCTCCTCTTTGTGAAATTACTGAAATAGACATTGATGCTTTTTCTAGTGATTCAGAGAAAAAGGAAAAGGTTAAAGGGCAAGCAAAAGAAAACGCGTTGAAATCTGCTGTACAATTAATAGGTGATGGTGTTTCCCAGGTGCAGTCCATTGGAAATCAGGCAGTTAATAACTTAGTGAGCTTTCTGAATATTTCACAAGAAGATTCTGATTCAAATGAACATACAAACACAGAGGATCGGATAAATGACGAGATGGAAAGTCAGAAATCTCAGCATTTATATTTGGATCGAACTTCATCTTTGCAGTCTGATAAGAGTTCTGATCCTGCAAGTCTGCAGTTAGGAAGGATCTTTCGTTATATATGGTACCAGATGCGTTCCAACAATGATGTAGTATGTTACTTTTGCTTTGTTCTTGTGTTCTTATGGAACTTCAGTTTGCTATCAATGGTGTATCTTGGCGCTCTCTATTTGTATGCTTTATGGGTTAATGCAGGCCCAAGTTACATCTTCTGGGTTATCATCTTGATCTATACAGAAGTTTACATTTTACTTCAGTATCTGTACCAAATCATCATCCAGCACTGTGGGTTGAGTATTGATCCTAGCCTGTTGAGAGAATTAGGCTTTCCAACACACAAGATCACGTCTTCATTTGTTGTCAGTTCATTACCTCTTTTTCTTGTCTATTTATTTACCCTCATTCAAAGTTCCATAACGCCCAAAGATGGTGAATGGATGTCTTCTACCGACTTCAAATTTAAGAGGAATGATCTCCACACAAAAGATAATCCCACTAGTTATAGCTGGCGAGAGAAAGCATGGGATGTGCTAACTCAGTTGACTAACATGGTGAAACTGGTAGTGAGAAACTCTTTTAGGTACTGGAAATCACTCACACAGGGAGCAGAATCGCCTCCTTATTTTGTTCAGGTGTCTATGGATGTCGACTTCTGGCCAGAGGATGGGATTCAACCAGAGAGGATTGAGTCTGGAATTAATAAGTTGCTCAGAGTTATCCACAATGATAAGTGCAAGGAAAAGAACCCAAATAGTTGCTCTTTTGCTAGTAAGGTTAACATTCAAAGCATTGAAAGAAGTAAAGAGAATTCCAGTGTTGTCTTAGCGGTCTTCGAGATTGTGTATGCCTCACCTTTAACTGATTGTTCTTCAGCAGAATGGAATAAATCTTTAACTCCAGCAGCTGATGTTGCCAAGGAAATCCTCAAAGCTCAGCGTGCAGGTTTTGTAGAAGACGTGGGATTCCCTTACCGTATTCTTTCTGTAATTGGTGGAGGCAAGCGAGAAGTTGATCTGTATGCCTACGTATTTTGTGCAGATCTGATTGTATTCTTTCTTGTTGCCATCTTCTACCAGTCTGTCATAAAAAACAAAAGTGAGTTCCTTGAAGTGTACCAGCTTGAAGACCAGTTTCCAAAAGAATATGTCTTTATTTTGATGGTAAATCTTCAATTTTTCTTTATTCATTATCCTTTTGTTCTTTCAACAGGCCTCGAAAAGTTTGTTGACCACAGTTGTACTATTAAACTAAAAATAGTTTAAAGTATCATGTTAGAAACCAAAATTTAACTGAAAAGAAAGAACATTTTGGTCTTCATATTGTGCATGTTCCCCCTTAGGGATGCTCTTTGCTGTTACTGAAGAACATGATGGGGATGATATCTCCTTGTAGTATTCGTGTATTGAAAGAATGAGACAGAATAAGAGAGAAGGCTCTCCTCTGAAGGTTTACCCTTCAACAACAGCGTTTTACTCTACTTGCTAGATGTTTACAGATCCAAATGCCCCCACTCCCCATGCATCTTCCTTTCTGCTATGTATACTAATTCTCTCTAACTAACCAAGTAACTTCTCTAATTGTCACTAACTAGCTTTTCCTTATTTTCTATCCTAACAATACCACCCCCTCGAATTCAACCTTGTACTCAAGGTTGAAATTAGGCATCTGATAGTATTCTCATTCCCAGTGCAGTGCCTCCTCTTCACCCTCTTGCTCATTTTCAGCTAAAGTGCTTCTGTAGATTTTGTTAAACGACACTTATGATTGAAGGTGTGTCCCGGTCTCCGAGACCAACATGACACCAACACATGTGATTACATTGAGTGAAGTCATTTTCTCAAAATTTTATTGGTGTTGACGTGTCGGTTTGTGTCGTGTCTGCTTCATAGAACACAGCTAATGTAACAAGCTGCTTGAGAAAGAGAATAGGGTCCACCTTCTATTCGAAATTATTACAGTCTAATTGGCTTATAGTCTTGGGCTAGGCCCATCATTTAAATAATTAAACGTGAGGCTACTTTTTTACTAAACACACTACCCTTCCCCCTTGTTTTAAGATTTTTGGCTCCAAATACCCTCCCCTTTCTACAACACCTCCCCATTGAATCTACACCACCCCTTTTAGTTTTTTCTTTCCCTCTAGAACTCTATCAATACAATGTGATTAAGGGATGGAACCTTGCGCCCTAATCGTGCCAATAAAAGTTGAATTTCAGACCAAGGAAGGTGGGGCATTCGTTATGCTGGAAAAGTAAATAGAACCTTTGAAATGGTTCAGTTTATTTTTATGGTTCTTTTTGTTTTTCAAATAGAAAGGAAAATTTAGACCAGTTTCCTTTTTTTATAATTTCTTGCATAACTGCCATGCTTAAGAAACATTTGGTTCAGTCTCTCTTTGATTAATGCAGTGTTGGAATGACTGGACGATTTATTGCATTTTGCATTTATTTAATCAGCTAGAAGTGTCATGTCATATAGGCTCCTAACAGAATTTACTTCTTCTACTCAGGCCATCTTCTTCTTGATTGTACTCGATCGTATAATATACCTCTGCTCATTTGCCACGGGGAAAGTGATATTCTATATTTTCAACTTCATTCTCTTCACATATTCAGTTACAGAGTATGATTGGCAATTGGATCCATCTCGACAACATGCAGCTCAGTTAGCTCTCCGTGCCATATTTCTTGCTAAAGCATTTTCTCTAGGATTGCAGGCTGTACAAATCCGATATGGCATTCCTAACAAGAGCACATTGTATCGACAGTTTTTGACGAGTGAAGTTTCACGAATCAACTACTTAGGATATAGACTTTATCGTGCTCTGCCATTCCTTTATGAATTACGATGCGTACTTGACTGGTCATGCACAACTACATCTCTCACCATGTATGACTGGCTAAAGGTATATATGTAAATAGCATTGCTTAAATTGTTATATTTATTCCAAAAAGTATAATTTCCATCATTCGACACTCTTTTTTGGAAACAACTTTGATAAACTGCCAAATTCACTGATACATCTTTTGTGCTACCTTGTTGCTGTGAGCTATATTTAAATAATTGATTGCTAGTATCAAAATTCACTTCTGAAGTATATTAATTTTAAAGGACGTTAAGTGTAACAACCTAGACATAGTTTTTAGACTGAATATGCAGAGCATAAATTTTCATGTTATTCCTTGCAATTCATAATGATTTTAATAGGGAAATGATAGAAAAGCTGTTTTAGTATATATTTGTTCTATTGTTCCTGGTATTTAATGTCTTTATCTTGTTCCTTATGTTGGTTTATTTTCAGCTTGGTTTTGTGGTCAAATTTGTCTCCAATATGTATTTGTACCTCTAGCTTTGAAATGATGGTTGGTTGCCAGTTTGCTTTGTGGCCTTTCTGCCGTTGAATAACTTTACACAACCTCCTCTCAATAGTTTTTTGGTCCACAATAGCTAGCAGGAAAAGATAAATTTATACTTTGATAAATCAGTGTAGACTTTCTTATGAAGGTTCATAACACAAATATATGTGTTTGGTAAAACCCACCTATTTCAAATTGAAGGAGGGAAATTTTTAAAATGGTTGGCCAAAATTTGTCTTTAGAATGTAAATGGAAGTATTTAGTTGAGTGTAGTCTGTGTTATTATTTGGCGTATAAATAACTTATTTGAATTTGTCTGCTAGCATAATCAAATGCGTGGGTGTTGAGTTGAGAGCCTATGAAAATAGCTTATGACATGTGTATAAACTGTATTTGGCTTATTTTAATAAAGATCTCTGTGATAGCTTATAAGAATTGCTTACATCTTATATGAAAACAATTTGACCACACTTTCTCTTTGATTATAGAAATAGTTTATACACAAGTGCTTGTATGTTGAGTGTTTATTCAATAAGCAGCACTTATTTAAGGCGTTTACCAAATGCACCGTATGTCATTCTACCATTAGTGCCTACAACATATCATTAGATATGACTTTAGGACTTGTTTTGTTTTTCCTGCTGTTGAATGTCTTGTTGGAGATATTAGTGGGCATCTTAAAGATTTGATTTTTGGTGTTAGCAGCACATTTCAGATCACAGCTTATTAAGTAAGCACCTGTGAAAATTCATTTGGATGAGCTTGCTTTTCATGTTGTGCTGATTTTTTTTTTTCTATTTCTGAATTCTGCTTAATTATGTAACTAACACCTGCATATTTTCCCTCATTTTGATAGCTTGAGGACATAAATGCAAGTTTGTACCTTGTCAAATGTGACTCAGTCTTGAATAGAGCTACACACAGACAGGGGGAGAAGCAAACGAAAATGACCAAATGCTGCAACGGGATTTGCCTGTTTTTTGTATTAATTTGTGTTATATGGGCTCCAATGCTGGTAAGAAAATGACAAAAACTGTTGATTTCAAAATTTACTAGATTTTTTTAGTTCTAGCACTTCTGCTTTGTAGATTTGTTAGCATATAAACCCACATTTAATAACTTAATGGCATGCCATTTATCATTTTAGTTTTACTACTTTTATTAGGTAACTTATTAGAACTTACCCAAATTTTGCTATACTTTTAGTATCATCAAGACAGTGTGTTGAATTTTATATCAGAGCTGTAACGTTCTAATAGACCTTGGATTTGTGTTGATTTGATACTTGAGGAATTATCATGTTAGGTTGATTTCGACTGATATCTCTGGCTTTCTGCAACTAATTTACCACAATTCTAACTTTTGTAACGTAAATTTTCCTCGGTTGTTACAACAGCATTTGGTCACGAATGCATATTTTCAAAACATATATGGGTGCGTTTGTTTCAGCATTAAAAAAAAATAGATTTTGGGTTAAAAGAATCTAGATTTTCTAAAAAAAATCTAAAGCTATTTCTGTTTGTTTACCAACATAAAAATCATTTTTTTAAGTTTTGAAACTCTTACACTTGAGTTCCTTGTATTTAGAAAAAAATAGATTTTGGAATAGCTTTTCATTTTGAGGCTAAAAATGATTTTTTTAACAAAATGGATTTTTTTTAAATCTCAAACAAACACTACAAAAATGAAAAAAGTGATTTTTTAGTTAAAAAAATAGACTTTTTTTCAAAAAAATCTGAAACAAACGGGCCCTATATTTGTTATCTTTGAATTCCAGGGCCTATTCTTAATTAACTATATGATATTTCTAGTCATTTGTCCTTTCCCTCCCAGTCCATGTCTTGTGTATGTGTGCAAGGGGGTGCATCTGTAGGATTTGATCAAACTTAAATAGACATTTCATAGTTTGTTAGATTAATATTTAACTCCTTGCCCAGGTTTGAACCCAGGACCTCCAACTCCTATTCCCTTAGTTCAAACCAGTTGAGCTACACCCACCCCCCCCCCCCCCCCCCCCACACGAAGTTGAATGTATTTATCCCCTTCAATTGTTCGCGTACTCCACCATTGCAATTTCCCAGTCACCAAAATAGCATATAACATGTTTGCTGAAGTATGTATTTTATTATTTTTCCTTTCAGATGTATAGCAGTGGTAACCCAACAAACATTGCAAACCCCATTAAAGATGCTAGCTTTCAGGTTGATATCAAGACAGAGAGTGGAAGGTTGAATTTGTACCAAACTACTCTGTGTGAAAGAATCCAGTGGGATTCGCTCAATTCGGATGGCAATGCTGATCCCAATGGCTACTTGAATGCATATAATAAGAATGATATCCAGTTGATATGCTGTCAAGCTGATGCTAGTACATTATGGCTTGTTCCACATGTTGTTCAGACTAGACTGGTTCAATCCCTTGAATGGTATTCCGACATGGAAATTTTTTTCACCTGGATACTTTCAAGGGACAGGCCAAAAGGGAAAGAAGTTGTGAAATATGAAAAGCCTATTGATTCTCTATATCTTCCAACACAGTCTGATGTTCAAAAAGTTCTTAATGGCTCGATGAACAGCTTTAGGATTTATAATGTTTATCCAAGATACTTCCGTGTCACTGGTTCAGGTGACGTTAGGCCTTTGGAGGAGGTAATAGACAATGTTCGTTTTCCATATTACTGCTGCTATATTTGCCTTTGATTGTTCCTGAATTGCTATTGAAAATTTTGAATTCAATTTTTCAGGATTGTGCTGTTAGTGCTGATCTAGTTATAAATCGTGAAAAATTTGCCTTTGATTGTTCCTGAATTGCTATTGAAAATTTTGAATTCAGTTAGTGCTGATCTAGTTATAAATCGTGAAAAATTTGCCTTTGATTGTTCCTGAATTGCTATTGAAAATTTTGAATTCAATTTTTCAGGATTGTGCTGTTAGTGCTGATCTAGTTATAAATCGTGAGCAGCTTGAGTGGTGGGCCTTTAAAGATATTAATCCATCAAATTTAAGTAGATTTTGTGGAGGTTTGACAGGACCTATGGCAATCATAATATCTGAGGAAACACCACCACGTAAGTTGGCCATGTCATTTTTTCTCCGAAAAATGTCATTTTAATTATATTGCCTAATAATACTTCGCATAATGTTTCTAATATTGTCATATTGCTTCAGAGGGTATTCTTGGTGACACACTCAGCAAGTTCAGCATATGGGGGCTTTACATAACCTTTGTTCTAGCTGTTGGACGCTTCATCAGACTCCAGTGCTCTGACTTAAGGATGAGAATTCCCTACGAGAACCTACCTTCCTGTGATAGGTATCACAGCTTTCTTTCCAGAAAAAAGCCATGCAAATTAACAAATATAAACAATAACTCCCTTGAAAATTTCTCAAATCAATTAATTAAATGATAATGGTGCTCCTGAACAT
The DNA here is from genome assembly GCA_946800305.1 of Medicago arabica. NCBI lineage: Eukaryota > Viridiplantae > Streptophyta > Magnoliopsida > Fabales > Fabaceae > Medicago > Medicago arabica. The sequence goes on along the minus strand of OX326965.1, from coordinate 53,652,925 downwards.
GCGTCACTCTACTGTGATGTTGTGAAGCTTATTTAAGATACATCCTGTGGTAACTTACATAACTTCTTGTTACATGCTTCTAATGTAGGTTGATAGCCATTTGCGAGGATATATATAATGCAAGAGCTGAGGGTGAGCTTGGAGTTGAAGAGGTCCTTTACTGGACACTGGTGAAGATCTATCGGTCCCCGCACATGCTTCTTGAATACACCAAACCTGATTAAAACGTTAGGGGTTGAGTATACCATCTTCTGGTCATAAATGTTACTGGGCTTAATGCCCACATATGGTTTGAGTGCCACGCATATAGAACGAGGTCAGAGCTCGGGGCAGTACGATGCTGGTGGATGACCGCATAAGAAGTTTATACCAGCTTTGCAACGTGTTTGGTGTGGTGTTCAATATGGATTATGATGAATCATTTCTCTGGCAGGGGCAGTATCGTGATTCATGATTGTGTAATTATACATGCATGACAGAAAGTTTGTAGTAATTACTATTTTTTGGGAAAATCATGTATACAATGTAAAATGTAGTCAGTACCAAAGTTATAATGAAGCAATCGAGCAAATATGTATAGTTGGTAACCAGGAAGTGTGATTTTCCCTTACCATTTCTCTCACCTTAATTTCAGTCACAATTAATTCAACCCAAAATTATGATCCGAGTGTTAGCATGACTGCCTAGATTTGTAATTTCAAAGGGAAATCTTCATCAGGGAAAATTTATGGCATAGTGCTCCCATTCCCTTGATAAAGAACAATATTTTCCCTCCTCTTTTGGAAAAAAAGAAAAAAAAACAGCCAAAAGTAAATTAATGTATGCATTAAATAAATACATGAAGTCATGAAAATTTAACAAAAATTCATGCTCAGTCAAGAAACAAAAACAAATTTTCATGCCGAATCTTTAAATTTATGCCTGTTGTTGAAGTTGCAAATGAATTTTTGTTAATGTTCATACCGCTAATAATGACTTTTCATGTTCTTTATCAATTTTTTCCTACAAAAGGTTGATTAAGTAAGTCTTAAAAGTACTTATTGATCGTTTTAGTTTTCAATATTTTTAATTTTATTTTGATAATTATTAGTTTTCAATATTTTTAATTTTATTTTCATAATTAGAATTAGACAATGTATAGTAGTAAATTAATTTTTCCCCTTGTAACCAAAAAAAAACAGTAGTAAATTAATTAACGTCAATGTTTACAACTTTTTTTAAATATACTAATATTTACACACTACCTAGTGGTTTATGTTACTTCCATTGTCACAATCGAATTCTTTCTCTTTTTTTTTTCTTTATTGTCTAAGCAATTTGTTGTCTAAATAAATGAACTAAGCAATTTGTTGTCTAAATATCATAAAGAGATTTGCAGAGTGATATTTAACCGAGTAATATCCACGTCTTCAAGGAATCAATATTGTTACACCAATCTAGGGCAATCAGTCAGCACATTCATTGTCTTCTCTCAAAATATGATTAAAGGAGACCACCCAAGAAAGAGAAGAGAACTTCTTAATAAGAAAGAACAAGTTTGCATGAAGATAAAAATCATTCTAATTAGTATCCACAATAATATCCAAAGTTGTTCGAAAGTGATATTCTATGATATGTCGCAATTGAATTCTTTTTGAACAATCAAAAATGGAACTTATATATTAACAAACCGTTGACTCTCCAAAATACAAGATGTACCAAGGAGACCCCAAATAATTATAGATATGCAATGTCAATAAAAAATTAACCAATTCCCAAACAAGCCATGGAACTTGACCACCACAAATAAAAACCAAAAACAAAAACAACAATCTACCCTAAAAAAATTAAACGTAAATCTAATAGTTTTCAACTAGGCACGCCTCCTATAGTCGTATTAACCTTTAACAATAAAAGTATAAAATTGACCCACAAACCAACCTATTTCATTCTTGTATTGAAAATAGTAGACAAGAGCAAAAAGAAAAAGAAAAACCTTTAGTCAAAATAAAGTAAAATTAACAGTAGAACAAACAAATTGAGGGTGCCAAACATGTTTTTTTTAAGAAGAGGATGCCAGACATGTGTAACTACTGCAGTTAAATAAAAATCAATGTTATTTTATTTACTGCTCTTTTTATAGTATTTCTAACATTTATAGCCACATAGCTATAAATTATTTTTTATAAAAAATACAACTTGCATATTATTTTTATAAAGACAGATTGCAGCATGTATTTCATAAACACGCCAGAGAATATTCTCATATTCATCACAATAATTCTAGCAATTCAATTTAGAAGAAAAAGAAAACTGTTGTGGTGTGAGGCAAGTTGATTAAGGTGCATAGAATAGAAAATATATTTTGGCTGTGTCCTGATTAGTCAACCAACATAAAAAGCCTGCTAATATCTGTTAAGGTTACAATGGACCACCATTACTAAAATTAAATTTGTTTCAATGCCACAGAATTGGTGTTCCCTAACACAATTTCTAGAAATAATATATTACAAACAAACCAACCATAATTTGCATCAATAACAGCATGCAGCAACCTTGTGATGACATTTCTCAAACTTCATCTTTAGCTATCTTAGCTTTTTTGTTTGCAGAATCCTTCTGTTGCTCAATAAATTCCGGGATGGTGTCTTGCATTATCTTTGGGGATGAAAAATCAAAATCCGAAGCAGATACACCACTGGGTTGAGGATGATCTTTAAGATATGCTGCTATCTCATTGCGGGTTCTCAGTTTTTTACCCGTAGGTGTGATGTAGTAAGAGTCCAACTTAGAGTAATCCTTCCTAAGCACCAAGATTCTCTTGAAACCTTGTGGAGTCTTTGGAATGTTAGGCTTGTCAATTACCCATGTTCGAGAAGAATCATATTCGATATCAGCAGGATCATCACAGCTACGATTAGCCTTTTTGCTACAATCAAAAGGTTCTCGAATGATTTTATGACGGATCTCCTCAAACTCCTCCTGTGTATCAATCACTCTCCATTTCATGCAAAGTTTGCACTGTGCCGCATATATATCAACTGAACCCTGGGTCATCGTCGGTCTCTGTCACAAGAATTCACCATATCAGTTTATAAAGCAGCAGAAGTTCAGCTGTTAGACTAAACCCAATAAAGACTTAATAATCCATACTATTGATTAAAAAAAAAAAACAAGTCCCGTGTTAAAAAGTGATAAGCTCTGAAAAAGGTTTATTTAAGAATGACACTCTACATCTTATAAGCAGGTTTTGGGATGAGTTAGACTCAATATAAAAACCAAATATGGTATCACACTCTATCCAGTCAAGTCACCCACCGATGACTCAAACATGCACAACTTAAACATGGTAGTTCCTCTTCCAACTCCCACGCTTTTAAATGCCCTCTGATTTGTCCGGGTAACCCAACCCTTTTCTTACTCGGACGATTTTGAAATCCAGACAAATCAAAGAGTTGGAAGAGAAAGGATTTAACAACAAATATGAAAATTTTCATTCAACTCAACCTTGATTCTATACAAGCTTGCATTTTTTTTTTTCTTGTTATATAAAGCTACCAGCTTCCATTTATATCAGATCTGATATTAACCACCCACACTTAACAGCAACATAACAATTTAAATTTTAAACACAAAAAAGGGTTGATTGATAGAGCAAATTGCACTCTATCTTGGTTTAACAAAACAATTCAACCCATTCAAAACAGAAAATTAACACATAATTTTTCTAGTTTCTCATAAGATCCATGCGAAAGACAAATCTGCACAAAAAAAAAAAAAAAACTTTTTTTTTTCTTACGCTCCTAGGGTTCGGAATCAAATTGAAAAGCACATATAGTTAAAGATCTAAATCCCTTCGATTCAATTAACATGCAACTATAAACCCTAAAACGAAAAAAGAACATCATCCCAGAAGAACTAACAAGAATGGATCGAGAAAAATAGTTGAAAATTAAAGGATGACAAAACCCTAAAAAAAGAAGAGGAATCGAAAGTTGAAAAGAATAGTTAGTAACGGTACCTTGCTCGAAGAAGATGGAGTTTTGGAGGCTGACATTGATTCAGCGATTGCTCTGACTGAGACAGTGTTTAGAGTTGGGAGAAATACCACCGAACGGAACAGTTGTTTATTTCTTTCTCTCTCGGTAGGTTGGCGTTTATAAGAGAGGAAAGAGTGAAACTCTTAACTGACTAAATATCTTTGTCCCCAGCAAATATTTTAACGGATCTTTGACACAAATATAACACTCGCCATATTTTTTATTTTCGGCCCATACCCATATAATGTTTTTCTTCCAACAAAAAAACTCACTCCCATATAAATTAATCAAAATATGATCTGTGTGAGTTAATCTGTAATATAACATACATGAGTTAACTCACATTGGGTTGTAACTTATGTAATTTAACTCACGCTGACTTAAATCGTGTAACGAGCGTAACTTAAGTCACGATGCGTGTAACACATGCGTAAGTTAACTTACGCGAGGGTATTTTGGGTAGTCTAGTTGGAAATGAGCGAAACTTGACAGTGGAAGAGGAATTTTCATATACATATGCATCTTGAAATTATATGTTTACTCACGGTAGTTAATTATTGTTTATTGGTATGCAGTGATTAGTTATCGTTCCAGATTTATACTTGCGCATATACAGAGAAGAAAATGATCTTACGATAGTTAAGTGCCGTAGAAGTTTTTCTTTCAATTCCAATATTGTATTAAACTTAATTTAATCAAGTTGATTTTCTCCACAAAAGACAAGCATACGCTATAAGAAGAAGAAAATATGGGCGGAAGGCTTTTAGGTCGCGAGGTAGTTTTGAATCTAAGTTGGACTAGATGTGAACTTGTTCTTACAAAATGATGACTTGTTCTTACAAAATTCAGTCATTCATTTATAGTTGCTAATTTTTCATACTTATTTTTCTTGCATCATTGGTCTTTTGTGTTACCAATTATTTGTCCTTGAAACTTCGAGGTTTGATCTTTGTATTGAACTTGTTCGCATCCTTGAGTTTGGCAGCATGCTCAATTATATGCGTTGGTTTTTTGACTTCCTCAAGTAAGTTGAGACTTATTCTACTGCTTTGGTATGAAGTTGACTATTCTAATAGGACAACTCAATAATGTTAATGTCAGTTCCACTTATATCATTGCATATTGTAACACCTTATTTCTATTAAGCGGTAAAACGCGCAAACATACAAATATATTCTAGAAATAGATGCTACGCCAACAACAAATTCAAGTTCACAAGTATAAATTATCATGGTTCGTAAACACAGCAGCGAAATATATATTCAAGAATACAAACCATAACTCCAAATCTCAGGATAATTAATACATGACCTTATCCTCAACATCGGATATAAAAGAATCATAACATACTCCTCAAATCAACATAAGATGAAATAAGTCTAACATAAAAACGTTATCCTAGATCAGAGCCCCTAATCTAGACGCGCGCAAAAGAGATAGAGGAATCCTACTCCTCAGCAACACCAAGCAAACAAGCTACTTATCCTGCACTTCATCTACCCGTCCGCACAGAAAGGTAGGTGGTAAACCACTGAGGGTTAACATTACATCAACATAATCCACAATCAAGTATTCAAGAATATCATGTATAGAGATTATCAAATAATACAAACGTCAGCATACATGTATATTCACACCATGATCCAATATCAATTCAATCCACAAATCAAGTTCACATTAACCAAATGCATCAATCACACATCACGACTCAATGCAATTCACCAAACAATGTATGCAATGTTTTAGACTCATCTAGATGCATGTGGTACCAAATCACCTCAAGGTCGTCACCTTCGATGCAACAAAAACATCGTTTGTAAGGTTTCACGCCCCGCCTTACATTGAACATAAGTTCGTCACCAAACAATGAATGCACGAACATATGACTCGACTCAATGCATATGTTCATACCATGATCACCTCAACATCAAATATGCATACAATATCATGCAATCATCACCCAACAATGCATATACCAATTATGCAATAATCACCTTCATTCAACAAGTATGCATACATCAACATACATTCACCGCATAACATTCATTTGCAAATCACCATTTCAATCATACAAGATCAGTTACAAAAGGTTGCTAAACATTTAGTCTTTAAGCTAAGTTTTCATGAAGTTCTACTCATAATTCACAACTTTGAAAATATCGAAGTAATGAACCAAAACCAACCAAACAAGATCAAATGCCTAAGCCATGTATACTCTTAAGACACATTTGTATGCAGTAGAGATTACATAAGCCTTTCATCGGCCAATCGCGATGTTTTCACAGAAATCGCGAAGTTCGTCTCACTTTGTCATTTTTCCCAAAATTCCAAGTTTTCAAGGCAAAACAAGATATAGCTAATTGGAACCAATTGAAATCATTTTCATTTATCATATAATCTCTACACTACTTTAATCTCATTCCATTTCCTTGAATTTCAAATTTCGGAAAAAAAATCAACGTTCTTGACAATTTTTCAAAGTTAGAACCCATAGCTTGTTATCTAGGATGATTGAATGTAGGAGGACACATCGGCAATCAACGATTTTCCAAGTAATTTGTTGCATTCTTTACGATGATGGTGGGAGTGACCCAAGAATGTTGAACCCAAGATTTTAAAAAGCCATGATGTTAGCACCTGATGTTGCGCTTGAGATGGTTGATGTGACTGATTGGAGAACCTTTACTTTTGTCGTAATTTTTGCGCAACTTATCTACAATATCTCTGTATGATCGGCCAATAGTATATGGCTCTAAGGACCTTTAAAGGTAAGCTCCTGGCTCCATGGTGATTTCTACAAACTCATTCATAGATTCCTTCACGATATAATGTGCATTAACCCGCTTTAATTTCCACTTCCCCCGTCTTTCTTGAAAAATATATTACAATTAATATATGTCTCTCCTTTTTAGAACAATATAAATATTTAATATTATTTTTCATTATACATTATTTTTATTATTATATTTAGTTGATTAATAATTTTGCTAGCGACGACAATATGGGTTAGTCTAGTCAAATCAGTCTTTCTAACGCATTATTTTTTGGTGGAATGAGTGGAGATTTCGAATCATTCACTTTGAGACACTTTACCCTGTCTAGTTCACAATGGAAAAAAAAAAAGAGGCGGTGATAGCAGAGTGGGTTGGTCTGTCAGGTCTAATGATAGTATATTTTCATTTTTTTTTATTATTCTTTATTTATAAATCATCCTTAAATTTACAAGTGTCTCTTGTATTTGACTCCTAGAGTGGAGAGAAAAAAATAATTTGATTAAATATACTGTGGTTTTATGATTTTAACCTCGTGTTTATAATACATCTGAATCTTCGAACTCGTTGGATTTTTATTTGTGATGGCTTATGCTAGTTTTTTTCTTCTTCTTATAATGAATCATTAACCTTTGAATGATCATTTTTATATATAATTTTTTATAGTTTTTTTAGGAAATATTTTTAAAACCTCACTTGTTATGAATTTTGGTCACCTAAAATAATCTTTAATTTATTTATTTTTACACTGTTTTTCTAAATTTTTAATTAATAAATGGATGGATAGGCCGACAATCTGCCGACCCACCATAAAATGGGGAGGGGATGAGATATACAATCTATCAGTAGTGGACCGTGACGATGTGAGTTGACCTGTTTTGTCATCTTATTTTGATGCACTTATTGTTTAATGAATACTAAATTTATTTTCCCCCTCAAAATAAAAACACATTTATTTTTCTTATACGTGTGATTCATCTTTATACGCCATGAGGTTAAGCATAATTTGGTCAAAACGCTTAGCTGACCTTAGTTTTTTAGTGAGAGAAACTCTACATTCTTTCTATGTCTTCTCTATCTCTCACTCATCAAGGATAAGTGATTTTAGATATTTTTTAACTTATAATCACCCATCTGCATCTTTTTACCTCTCTTTCAATATAAATAAGTGATTTTCACATATATCAAGTTTTTTCGTTTGTTTTCTCGTTATTTCATTGCTTGTGTTGTTCGTCGTCTTGTGCGGCGTTTTTTATTTTGCGTCTTTTTGCAGTATTCGTTTGATTCCTATTGAAATATCAGCTCTAGTCAATCATATATTTAATCAATGATTTGAGCTTCAACCTTGCAGATCTAGAAGCATGGATAATCTTGTGATTTAGATTTTATTATATCTGTTGTATGCATTTTGCAATTGCATGCTCTTAACTTGGGTGTTGTGAGTTTGTTCGCAGACTCACCTTTTATGTTTTTAGTGATGTTGATCAGGTTATTTTATCTGATGTATTATATCAATTTGAATGAATGAATATTATTTTGTTTTTGTCAAAAACAAAAAAATATACACCAATGAATGTATTAAGCTCAAAATTAAAATTAACATGGTTTGATACATTTAAGCTACGCTTAAATTGTTAGTTTAATAACAATTATTTTGCAAGGAGATAATATCAATCAATTTGGTTACATTAGTAAAAAAGAAAATTAAATTCCCCTAAAAATATATAATTAAAATAATTACTTACAAACATATTTATATTTTAATTTAATTTTTTTAAATGATTGCCACGTATGATTTTGATAACGTGGATTACTTTAGAATCGTCTATCTTGTAAAATTAAGATTTTTTTTAAAGATGTAAAATTAAGAATTTTAGATTATTCACAAAATTAATTAAGGAGGCAAAATTAAGATTTTGATAATGTGTTATTTAAACAAAATTAACATTGTATTCCACACCATATATGAATATAAGCGTGAAAATCAGATTTAAGGAGACATGAAAACCTACATAAAATAAAAAATAATATAAAAGTAAAAAATTGTATTAATATACGACGTTAATGTTAAATTTTGTGGTGAAAAATACATTTCTTCTAATTGATATTATATACATTACTATACGTTATATTCAACTTTACGGCAATAATTAATAAGAATAATCTTATACAATGTTTTTTTCTTATTCTTGTTGAATATTTAATATGATACTGAAGTTAATATGATAGTCAACGGTAGTTATTTAGAGTTTGTTTGGATTAGTCTCTCATAATATTAATTAATTAATATTATGTATACAACTCTAAAACATTGTATTCAACAATACATTTACGAGAGTGGAAAAACAAATAATTAATAAAAATAATTTGATAAAAAGACAATTACTTTTTTATACTTATTACTTTGCTTAATCAATGTTTATTTTGAAACGAAATGATTATCTAATACGGTGCGAAGTTATTATGATTGCAAAGATAGTTAGAGTTTGTCTGAATTGATTTATCTAAGTTTATCTATTGACATAAAAACTATGTCACTATTTACGAGAACTCAAGAAATTAGTTATGACATGTTCGTAAGTTGTTTTGAACCTAATTTTATATGTTATCGGCCGAACCTTATCAAAATAACTTATACATTATAAAATATAGTAAGACTTTATTTTATCTTAAGTTATAGAAATAACTTATTTACAAACACGTATATACAACTAAATGCAAATGTAATTGCTTGTCCAAACATACCTTAGAAAAATGACAGATAAACCAAATTGTTTATAGCTCAAATGTGAAAGTTAAAGATCATATCACATCACAAGTTAGACGATTTAAATTTCATTCGTCTATAGTACAAAACAATAAAGAGATAGAAACAAATGTAAATCATAAAATTCAAGTTTGATGGTGGAAACGAAGAAATCATCATATGTTTTACGTGATACTAAAATATCATGTTGAAGGGAATATTTTATCAAACAACAGTAAGACCAACCAGCACGAGAATGAGTCTTATATCGCCTGCTGTAACTGCTCCATGCAGTACACAATCTCAACCACTTAAATACAATCTAGCGGTTTATATAGTTACTAGACATGAGAATGTTACGTTGAATGTGCGATAAAATACACTATAGAAAAGGACAAGTAATTCCAAATAGAGTAGAAACGGGGGTTAAGAGTGAAGCAACGGCACGGAAGCAAGCAAAAAAGTTAGCGCCTAATAAAAACCCAATACCACCATCAGCCGCACAGGCACAACACAACCCCTAACCCTTGTAATACCCACTGAAGCGAAAGCCGAAAACCACATTTCACACTCTTACACAAACAAACATGTGTGTGAAGTGAGTGACGCTAATTCCTTCACCATCATCGCAACCAGGTACATTCATTTTCTTCCTTGCTCCATTATCGATTCCTAATTCCTTTTTACCTTTTCATTTTCTCTTTACCCATTTCTAGGTTCTTTGTCTTTTATTATTCGATTATTATTATTATTATTATCATTTTTTCAATTCTAACTTCTTTTTCTCTTTTAACACAGGTTATTCATTACTCATTTTCTCGTTTCACTTTCATCTTTGCTCAAGGTTAGAATTTATTCTTTCATTCCCAACTTGCTCCTTTACTTTTTCTCATTTTTTATTTTTTGTGAAAGCTTGTATTTTGCATTGCTCTTGATTTTGCATCAATACTATGTTCCCAACTACACAGATACGACACTGATACAACTACAATTATTTGAGAAAAATTATATAATTAATTGAAATCATGTGTCTGTGTCGGACACCTGGAACGTTTTTGATCAGAAGTGTCAGTTACGAAGGTTCCCAATTTTTTGTGAAAGCTTGTATTTTGCATTACTGGTGATTTGTGTATCATTACTGTGTTCGCATCTACGCAGCACTAACACAGACACGAACACTCGACATGACACAGACACAACGACACTTATTTGAGAAAATTATATAATAAATGGAATCACACTTGTTTGTGTCGGACACTTGAAATGTATTCGATCAGAAGTGTCGGGGCTATAGAGGTTCCCAATTTTTTGTGAAAGGTTGTTTTTTGCATTGTTGTTGATTTTTGTATCAATAAAAAAAAAAATTGAATGGCAAATGTTAGCTGTTATGTTAGTATTTTTCTTCTTCCCTGGACTTTAACCCCCCCAACTCCTTTAGTCCCTTGGCTCAAACCCAACCATGTAGCACTGACACAAACACAAACACCGAACATGGCACTCACACACCGACAAGTATTTGAGAAAATGACATAACTGAATGAAATCACATGTGTCGGTGTTAGACAACGTATTCGATCAGAAGTGTCGGTGCTATAGAGGTTCCCAATTTTTTGTATTCATATTTTTTTTTCTTTATTCCCTTTGTTCGTACTCTTTTTTGTTATTTTTTTATCATTGATTTGACCCTTTTGTGGTTTATTTGTAGATAGAGGTGATAGACAAGGGTATTATAATGGCTGAAGAAATGGATAAAACTGTTGGTTCTGAACAAGGTTGTAATTACAAGAGAAAATTAGATGATGAGTCTTCTTCAATGGTTACCGAAGATGGTTCCTTAAGTGTGGAGGATGATTTCCCTCCCTATGAATTTACAAATCCGCAAAACTTCGATTCAGCGGAATTAGGGTTAGGTTGTTGTACAGAAGAACAAAAGTTGGGTGTGCTCGAGGTTGAAGATTGGAAGGATCCTATGGCAACTCAGCTTGAGGACTTACTGATGAGTAATTTGGAAGCAATTTTTAGTAATGCTATCAAGAAGGTTGTTGATTTAGGAGGCTACAGTCAAGAAATGGCTGAAATGGCTGTTTCAAGGAAGTCCTTATACACAGAAGGAGACCCTCTCACAAATATTGTTTACAACACACTGAATACTTTGAAGGGGAAAGGTACTGAAACTCCTGCAGACTTTGCATTTCAAAATACAAAGCAGTTACTGCATTATAGTTTGGTAGAGATGCTCGGTGTACTTCGGGAACTAAAACCCTCCTTAACAGTAACTGAAGCAATGTGGGAGTTGCTGGTACATGACTTGAGTATTACACGAGTCATTGCACCAGAAGGTCAACTGAGTGGTGGTGATTCTAGTGAGCAAAGCTCTGACAAGTCTTCTGCTCCCCAATCAAAGTTAAATGTTCAGTCTGATATGATTGGAAGTATGAGTGTGACAACTTTCACAAATATCTCCCAGGAAAGTAAATCAGAATCTAATTCTCAGCTGATGAAGAGCAGAAAACACCATAAAGAGTTTACATCAGTGCTTAGGGAGAAGTTCTTTCATATGAAAGAACCTAAAGCTTGTGGAAAAGCGGGTGTTAAATTAGGAAAGCTTACAAGCGTAAGTGGTTTGATTGTTGAAAAAAAACTCAAGCCACCATCTGAACTTCCAAATCAGAAAATGAAACGTGGCTCCTCAAATACAAAAGGAGTTAGTATAGCAGGAGTATGCCGTATTTCAACCAATGATGATTCAGCTTTACCCGAAGGAGGTAGTGCTGCAAAATTACCCACAAAGGATGCAACATCTACTTCTCCAACAGTGAAAACAGCCAAACCAAAACCTAAGCCATTCTCCTCTGCCGCTCAAAAGGTTCAAAATTACTGTGCTGGTATTCCTTTTGACGAGGCTTCGGGCAAGTTTGTCCCTCGGGATGAGAAGGACGAACAAGTTTTGAAATTAGTATCTCGAGCACAAGAATTGCAGGATGAGGTGCAAAGCTGGAATGACTGGGCCAATAAGAAGGTTATGCAGGTAGCAGATAAGCTTCGCAAGCTTCAGGCGGAGTCTAAATCGTTGAAAAAAGAAACTGAAATTTATAGAAAAGAAAGAAAATCTTTAGAAGAGAATGCTGAGAAGAGGATCTCTGAAGTGGAGAATGCCATGGAAAATAATCAAAAGCAACTTGAGAGTGCCACTTCTTCCATACTCATTCTGGAGGCAAAGAAGTCCTTGCTTGAGAAAGAGTTGGTGTCTGCTAAGTCGTTGGCTGAAAAGTCAATGGCAAGTTATCAACAAGCACTGGAGAGAGAGCATACGACTATTCAACAAGCCCAGTCGTGGAAAACGGAGTTGGATTTGCTTCAAGATGAACTTGAGAAAGAGAAGCAAAAGTTAGCTTACTTGCACCAGGAGATAGAAAAGGGGAAAAATCTTCTAGCCAATACTGAGGTATGTGGAATTAAGTATGTATAATAATTATGAAGATATATTTGAGTAAAATCTGTGTAGTTTATTCAATAATTTTAATATTAGCACGTATCTTAAGTACCTACCTACTCTATTATTCTGATCTGACAGTCTGACTCAAGCCCCTGGACATGCATAGGCACCTAAAAAGACATAGCTACTTCAGTTTGACCTTCCGAGTAGTCGAATTTTTATTTTATTTTTATATTTACATATACATGGTTGACAATTTTAGCTGTGTACTGCAAACATAGGTGAGATTAGCGGTTAACTCTTGCTATCTGAAAGATGTTCCTTCAGTCTCACTGTTAAAAAGTACAAATCATATATCAACTCAAAATGTTGCTTCTTGTTGCTTCTCAACCAATTAAAGTGAATTAAACCAGTGTTTTGCATTCCTTTAGATTTTCCATAGGACAAATGATGGTATATGCATAACTTCACAGTTGAATTTTTTTGATTAGTTTATTGGTTTATATGGTAGAAACTAGAATCTGATTGAGCTAAAGTATAGGAACAGGGTACAGTCAATAATTTATCACTCAGGTCTTCCTGTGCATACTTTTTTTACTTTTACATTCATATTACACAATTTACTTGTTAAATAATATGAATTCAAATGATTCAACCAACTATGAGTGTTTAACTCATAGTCTGATTAAAAAAATGAATTCAACCAGTGTTTTGCATTCCTTTAGATTTTCCATAGGACAAATGGTGGTATATGCATAACTTCACTGTTTAATTTTTTTGATTAGTTTATTGTTTTATATGGTAGAAACTAGAATTTGATTGAGCTAAAGTATAGGAACAGGGTACAGTCAGTAATTTATCACTCAGGTCTTCCAGTGCATACTGTTTTTACTTTTACATTCATATTACACAATTTACTTTTTAAATAATATGAATTCAAATGATTCAACCAACTATGAGTGTTTAACTCATAGACTGAAAAAAAAAAAAAGAATTCAACCAGTGTTTTGCACTCCTTTAGATTTTCCATAGGACAAATGATGATATATGCATAACTTCAATGTTTAAATTTTTTGATTAGTTTATTGGTTTATATGGTAGAAACTAGAATCTGATTGAGCTAAAGTATAGGAAGAGGGTACAGTCAATAATTTATCACCCAGGTCTTGTTGTACATACTGTTTTTACTTTCACATTCATATTACACAATTTACTTGTTAAATAATATGATTTATGTTTTTATGATGGCCAAATTGTTTACAGTTGACTATCAAACAGCTTATTATGCTACTTCCTTACTTAAATGGTGGAAACATTACAGGGTAGAGTGAAAAAGGAGAGAGCTAAGACAGAAAAAATCCTCGCACAGGCGGCATACTTTAGAAAAGAAAGAGAACAGTCTGAAGCACTCATGAAAGCGGAGGAGGATGCTGTCAGAAAGAAGGCAGCTAGTCAACTGCAGGAATATGTGGACAGCATGGTAAAGCTAGAGAAGGAGATCGCTGTGCTTAGACTAAAATCTGGTTCCAAAATAAGTACTCCATCCGTTGTGAAAGAGCACAATAAATCTGTGACGGTGACGATGGGGGGCTCCCAAGACAAACTAGCTGGTGGAAAATTGAAGCGGGAGCATGAGTGTGTCATGTGCCTATCAGAGGAGAGGTCGGTTGTTTTTCTGCCATGCGCGCATCAGGTTTTGTGTCCGAATTGCAATGAGCTCCATGAGAAGCAAGGGATGAAGGAATGCCCTTCATGTAGGACCACCATCGAATTTAGGATTCATGCCAAATTCCTTGGGCAGCAGTAGATATAGACCTTCTTTAATGGATAGGAATCGTGAAGAAGTTAGTTCAGAGGATTCTCCAAGGAGGTTCATTTTGAAGGCCATTTACACCATTATGGCTGCTACATTTTATTTTGGAAGATGTTTGTTTTGAGACTGAATCAGTTCCTAGTCCATATTCCCCCCCACCCTCACCCCAAAATAGGAAATAAAACAGAAAGAGAAACAACATAGACAGAGAAATAACTGACCTTAGACAGTTATGTGTAAATTTCATCACAGCGAATTTCAATAGCACAGAGAAACTTGATGGATCTAGTTTTTGTATACTATGTTTGCAAATGTACAAATGAGTGCATTATGCAAGTTTGGCCGTTCTATTTCACTTGTTTCTTTTTACTCCCTGGGTTGTTTGGGTCACACTCACACCCTCTAAATTTTCAATAGCTATTTATCCCTATTTTGTTCCTGCAGGCTTGTCAGGTTGTTATGTGAGGCTCAAGGATACCCATAGTCCATATTACTTCACCTTGAAGTGCATAGTAATAATATTTTATATGTGGTCATCTATTTCTGTCTTTCTATGATGTTTAGTGTACATTCTTCCAGATCTAGGAATGATGAGTGGGTGCGTGCATGCGAAATATATTCTGATGAACTTAGTAAATGTTCTATTAGAGAATATATCAATCAACTACATGTCTGTTTGGTTTAGTGGTGGGAAGGGCTTAAAGCACGTCTGAAGTGAAGCTGAAATTCTCAGCTTCTCATTCCACGGCCAAAAAGTGCATTGGGAAGCGATATATTTTAGTTGCCGTAGATTTCAAACTCCACACCAAACACGCTACATCCTATATGATGTATTGGCTCAGCGTTTTAGTTAGTGTGCCTACTGCCTATATCTATGGCCCCAATGCGGGTTTGCCTAATTTTCATGAGGACTTTTAACTGGTATGCCCCCCAACATTTTAAACCCAAAATACCATTAGTTTTATTTTTTTCTTTCTTCACCTTCACTCTCATTTTTCATACTTCCATTTGCATTTTCGCCTCTCTTTCTTTCTTACTTATCTCCCACTCATTTCCCTCTATCTCCCCCCTATTACACATATAAAGTATGCCATTACATATCACAATAAAATATTGCTAGCTATAACTCTAAAAATCAACAATAATCCATCACCTCTTTTCACGCCATAGCTGATGAGCAACATGATCCTCAAAGGGTCTAAGGGATGACAAGTTCTATGGTCTTCTGGAAAAAGAATCTCTCGTGACATGCATGTCTGGTGGAGGGGCAACAACATTCTCCATCGTCATGACAACCTCCTCTTCCATATGAACATTGTTGTCCTCCTCTCGTTGTTCATTTGCTTTAAGTGCATATCTAGTTGCATGCTCCTTACGTGGTGAGGCAGTAGGAGGATGTCAATCCAGAAGAGGCATCATCAACCACAACTCATGTAGTTCGTTTCATCACTGAAAATATTTATATGAATTAATAAACAAATAGTAATTTTTGAGGGAGTAAACAAACAAATAATAATAGTAGCAAAGTTACATTGAAAACATTTATTTTTAAAATAAATACACTGTAAATATATACGGTGGCTAATTTTCTTTTCAATTGCTAATTGTAAATAGATCCATTTATAACGACCAAATTAAAAAACTTCTATATCATTAATGGATCTATTTATAGTAAAAAATTGAAATTATTCACCATAAATAGACCTACTTATCGTGAAGAAACTAAAAAAAGTTTTTCATTGTGAATGAGACTGTTGATTGATTTTTTATTTTTTTTAAGAAGTTAAATCAACTCACCTAAATTGACAATAGAGTGATTCGAACCTGAGATCTCGAGGAAAAATACACTCCCAGATCACAAGCCAATACCACTAGATCAACCTAAGTGGGTTGATTGTTGATCGTTGATAAGCTCAATTTATGCATTGTAAATTGTTTCACTTATGGTGAAGATGTTGTTTTAGTTTTTCTTCACCAATCTTGATCCAAAATTTGTCTTGGATCCTTTGATTTGTCACTCGTTTCGTGAAGCGAATAGTTTTGAAGATATTTTGCCTAACCTTGAGATGCGAGCAAGATCCAATAGTGATACGAGCAAATTTCTGCTCAAATTATTGGTATTACTGGGTGGTCGTTTTTTCATCTCTTTTTTATGGGATTCAACCCTCTTGATTAAAAGAAAAAAAATCCATTTATGATGAAGAATTGAATTTTTTTCTAAACCCTATCTCGTTTTCAAACCACATTTATGATGAATTTGTGAATTCAAAACGAGTAATATATTTATGGTATCTCGAATAACAGGAAAGGAAGACATCAAATTCCTGCTCAAATTAGTTCATTATTTTTCGATAATCTTATTGTTATTACTGGGTGGTTGCTTTTTCATCTATTTTTTATGGGCTTCGATCCTCTTGATTAAAGAAAAAAAAACCATTTACGATAAAGAATTGAATTTTTTTCTAAACCTATCTCGTTTTCAAACCACATTTATGATGAACTTGCGAATTCAAAATGAGTAATATATTCATGTATCTCGAATAATAGGGAAGGAAGACACCAACTCATTGAAAAATAAAACAAATAAAAGGAGAGAGATGATACTTACATATAAACGAGTAATACATAAGAAATAGCAAAGAGATGAAGACGAGAAGCGAAAGAAAATGTAAAGAAACTAAAATCAGAGGGTGTGAGATTGGGATGGAAATCTAGGGATGAGAGAGAGTTAGAGATATATATATATATATATATATGAACGCATGTCTAGGTTAAAATTGGAAATCAAAATTTATTAGGCAAAATGGTAAATAGGGGGGAGTATGCTTAATAAATATGAGGGTATACCCATAAAAATCTTTTGTGAGACACCAATATTGACCCGACCCACTATAAGTTTGAGTCATCCTAAAAAGGTCAAGACATTTAATGTTTTCTTTTCTTTCTTCAGAAGGAAAAAAGAGAGAGAAAAAGGCTTAATACACCTCATAGTCCCTTAACTTATTTTATTTTGTTAGTTTGGTCCCTTAACTATAAAGTATCTTAATTTGGTCTTATAAATCATATGCCGTTTACTATTTTAGTCATCTTCATTAGTTTTTAACCTAAAATGTCTAAGATGAACCAACTTCATAGGCGGTCCACCATAGACCTTATTAAATCTTTTATTTTTAACAGTTTGATTTTTTTTTTAAACGTTGATCGTTGGATCATGGAAGGATCTATTGTGGAAACACCTAATCCTCCATCTTCCTCCCTATGTTTTCTTCATTCTCAAATAAAACTCTCATCTTTATTCATAATCACTAAAATAAATCTTCCATTCCAATTGAAGGGCTCCTGTGAGTTAATGAAACAACAACAGCTGCTCCCTAATAAAACGCATACCCCTGCCTCAAAATCTCAACAGGAAACTAAACTGCTACTCCTCAAAACCAAAACAGCAGCAACGGCTTCATGAGGAAAAAAGACCCCAGCCGACCACTAAAACCTACCAGCAACTACACAAACAAGACTTGAATGAAACACACACACAAATCTTCGTTATTTTTTCAAATATTTAATTTTTGTCCTTTTCACTTCCCCCAAATTCCTGAGAGGGGTAATTGAAGAGATCTGAAAATTTGAGAGAACAAAGGCGATGAACAGTAACATAACCCATTGAAAGAAGGGGAAAACGATGAAGATATTAATGATGACGATGATGTTTGGATTCATGTTGATGATGTCTCCTATGTTATTTGTACTTTTGATATGATTTTTTAATCTTGTGTATATGTTGGATTTTTTGTTTGGTAGTTAATATGGCTAACAAATCACCCTAATTTGTAGTTTTAATATTTTGCTGGAAACCAAATTATCTTTTCCATGAGTTTCGTTTGATTCAGAAGCTGAAAGAAGGGGAAAACG
Source organism: Medicago arabica (assembly GCA_946800305.1). NCBI lineage: Eukaryota > Viridiplantae > Streptophyta > Magnoliopsida > Fabales > Fabaceae > Medicago > Medicago arabica. Next base: position 53,634,231 of record OX326965.1, on the reverse strand, counting down.
ATGAAGATATTGAAGATGTTGATGTAGTGATTTCTGGATTTTGTTGTTGATTATTGTTAAAGAAGGTGTTGTTGATGTGTTTAAGATTTTAGAAATTGATGTGTTTTTTCTGTTCTGCATATAATCAATGAAGGTGATTTGAAGTTCTGCATAGTGTGATGAAGAGAGGAGATGAATAAAACTGTAAAAATCAAGTATTGACGGTTCACTCTTAAATACTATAGACCTGCAATCAAGTGATTAAAATGATACCAAAATAGTAAACGACAGATGATCGGGGGATGTATTAAGCCGAGAAAAAAACAATACTACGCGTGACTTTTAACAAGGACTAAAACTTATTCATGATAGATCACAACATATCAACAATTGAATTTTTTAATTCTATTGAGTCTTATCATGTCTCTCCTACACTAGATCTATTCATATTAGTTTGGAAGCATTCTAAAAACCTCCAAAACCGTCGCATTTTTTGAATCAATCTTTTGAGGTTTAGCAACTGAATCAAGACTACAAGACTTAATGGATCCAAAACCAGTCAATAAATTAAAATGATTTTTGTTGTTATAACTAATCACAATTCCACTACCAAATGCAACAACACCAACACCACTTCATATTGAATCACCTCCAAGATCAGAGATTTAATAGTATTCATATTAAAACTCTCAAAAGATTATCTCCAAGTAGAACTACTTTGTATCAATTTTCCCATTTTAGCTAATAATGATGCAATTTATGTTAATTCTTCTAGTATCTCTATCAATATGTCCTTTTCTTTATGGCATGCTAGGCTTAGTCACCTAAATATTGATCTTCAAAGACCTGTGCTAAATCAATGTAAAATACCCTTTGTCAATAAAACTGAGCTTAGTTTTTGTTCCGCCTATTGCATGGAAAAGACAAATAGGTTGCTGTTCCTATTACATTTCATTTGTGGATGCCCACTCTAGGTTTACATGGATATACTTACCAAAGAAAAACCCAGAAGATGTACTATTTAAACTCATGGTCATGGTTGAACTCCAATCTTCTCATCAACCTGGCTATAACTATCTCAAATTCTCTGGTTGCTTTTGTTTACATATTCTCAGTTCTTCTTACAACTAAAATTAACTTCATTTTATGTATCAGGAGTATGTCTTTCTATGCAAAGGAGTTACACCTACGCATTAAGGCAAATTAAATTTCTTATCTGTTTAAGAGTTGAAAACGAAAATTGATACTGGATAATTTATCCTGTTTTGATAATCCATTGGCAAAGTTATGAATGTGAGACATTAGACATAAACCAATATATATATTAACATTATGCGAACATTAACATCAAGTCGATATGTCCGAGTGGTTAAGGAGACAGACTTGAAATCTGTTGGGCTTCGCCCGCGCAGGTTCGAACCCTGCTGTCGACGATTTGTTTTTTAGCAATTTTTTTCTCTCTCTCAAACACACTGTTCCTTACCAACGTTATCCTATTTTATTCCTTCTTTTTTTGACGATACTCTTTCTTTCCTTTTTATCCCTTGTTTTATCAACTACTTAATTGTTTTAAACTTGGTACCCTTTTACAACTGCATACACTAAATCCAAGTCTAGAATGACCATATACACACATGGAGGTATATTGAGTTCTAGAGTAACTATGTATGGTCAGTTTAACAAGACCAATGAACTAGTTTATAATTGGTAAACTTGTATGATTAATAAAACGTTTGATAACTGTCGTTTTATCACAATCTTATAACTTATTTTAGTAGTCTATATCTTATTTTTTAGACGATATTTCAAATAGCTATTGAACAAATTATCATTTTATTGACGGAAGGTTTCCTTCTAAATGTGTTGAGCAACGAGCATATTGATAAAACCCTTGGTTTTTTTTCTTCTTTTTCCGGCTCTCAAGTGTTTTTTTCGGGACATATGAATTATGTGTTTGATTCGAAGAAGCAATAGAGAGAAAGAAAGAATACAATGTAAGTATGAGAGAACTATCATAAAAATTGTCACAAAATAATTGTACAAATATCATTTCTCTATAAATAAACACCCTCTTAAAAATAAGATTAATATAATTAAACGCATACTTCTTAGGCCTACTATTTATTATGTTTCATATAAAAAGTTGTTTATAAGGAAATTGTTTATTTTTAGTCTAGTATAGTTAAATTATTTTTGACAGATACTACCCACACCCCGAAGAATTCAAGTTACACCCTAAAATTATTAATATACATTTAATTAAAATAAAAATTTCAATTCAATTCAAAACCCACAAAACACAGTTTACGTAAATTCATTTTACGTAGTTTATGTAAACTGGTTTACATACACTATGTAAACCGAGTTTACATAAGTTAAGTAAACTAACATAAACTGAGTTTACTTAGTTCATGTAAACTAAGTTTACGTAGTTTATGTAAACTTAATTTACTTAGTTCATGTAAGCAATGTTTATGCGTATGTTATTCCTTTTTATAATATGTACGTAAACTAAATTCACGTGAGACCTATGTAAATTTAAATTACGTTACCATTCTACGTAAACTTAAATCAAACAAATCGAGAACGGCAGACAAACGTGAAATTAACAACATCAACAACGATAAACATTCATGGTAAAATTAACAACATCGAATAAATCATAGAGCAAACGATAAATAGAAACTCGAAGAAATTTACGAATTTCACTTACTTGTATGAATCGAGTACGTATCAAAGGAAGATATGTTGATTCAATTGGCAATTTTAGCATGTATTGATTGCATATCCATGGTGGTTTGTGGGTGAAAAAGGATAAAGGTTAAAAGTGATAATAAAAAAAAAGTTTATGAAATTTACATGGAGAGGAAAATTTCGGTATCATTGTAAATTTTTTTAAAAAATTGGGTGCAACTAAAACCATATGAGGTGACACTAGAAAAAATCATTATCTTACTTAATAAAAATTCAGTGCAGTCTGATAAGCACATTATGTTAGCCCTAGCCCGCCTTATGCAGCTCTAATCAGGGTTAAAATGAGTTTAAGTTAGTTAAAACTATGGTTAAGGTATTTACTGCATGTGGTAAATGAATTTGCATTGAACAATTAATCTAATAATAGCATGGCACGATAAACCTCATAAAACCTGCATTGTTTGATGTAAAAATCTGAAATCAGGTGGGCTTGAGTTAATGTACATCATCTTTGAATAATACAACCATAAATGATATTGTTGCTCAGGATCTATTTAAACGCATTATTTGCTTCCAAGTTCATCATCCTTCCTTCCTTAGCTATCTTAAGTAAACTGCGGTACTATACAAAAAACCATGAACGACTTTGTCATGTTTGCTAGGGATCAAGAAGCTATTGAAGCACTCATGAGTTTGAAAGGTGGAGTTCATATATTAATTTCATATGCGTTCTAAGTTATGTTTTTTTTTTCATACTGCTATCACATGTCATCTAATCTTTTATTTTCTAATTCATTCAAGCAGTCCAAGACAATGTTGGTGGTGGACTTGGGAGGAAAGTTTGAGCAGACTTGATTAAGATGAGGACATTCCGTTTGGAATACGATGTTGGGTCTGTAAGTAATAGGTTACCTGTTTATGTAATTTGATGTGGCTGTAAACTTTGTTTTCATGGCATATACGATGGATTAGAAATGGAAAACAGTTTATTTTTGAATTGTAATTGACAAACTTTAAAATGTAAACAGATTATGTTCTTTAAGATGAAATGAGTAGTGCCTAAAAATGTTATAGATTATGTTCCCAAACCTACTGAGTTTTTATTGTATATAGTTTTGTGTTTTGATACGATTCTTCAGTTTCAGTTATGTTGCTGGTGTCCAAGTTCGTAGTCCTTTTTGTATTTTCAACATTTTCAGTCGTCTTTTATCCTTTTGTTATTATGTGTGGTATTTTGATGTACGTCATGATTGAAGAATCGTATTATGGGTGTTTGTTGTCGCTGTTTTGGAAGTGTCTGTATCTCTTGGAATATTATCTACCAGTTGAACTATCATTTATAGTTTTCAACTTATGTTGCTTGATTTTATTTTGTGAAAAAGATCATAAGTTTCATTTGGATTTTCTATTATGAATCCACTCTAAAAATATATGTGAATACAGTATAATGATTACACATTCTCTGCACTATTTTATAATGATGATACTTAGTGTTTCCTCAGTTAGTGACCTTACTGTATTAAGCCAAAATTAGTGCAACATTGTGCACCTACTGCAAGCAAATTATTGGATTCTCTGCAAATTGTAGCTTCAACAGTAACCCTTTAGAATATTATAGATTATATCATAAAGACAGAGCTTAATAATAATAATAATGCCTTGAATATCATTTTTTAAAGAATGCTGATATTTTTTAGATGAATATACTATCTGAGATTGAACACATATTACATAAACACCTTGATTTTTAAACAGTGTTAGTTAACCTCTATGAAGTAAAAGCTTAATAATAATAAGGCCTTGAATATAATTTTTTAAAGAATACTTATATTTTTGAGATGAATATACCAACTTAGATTGAAAATTGATTACATAAACACTTTGATTATTTTTTTCCTTGCAAAAGTATGATATTCAATGTGATGTAAGATTTTTACATGTCGTATAACTATTTACACGTAAGTATAATAGGTTCGTTTCCGCAGGGATTGGTGTGTCTCATAAGCATTTTAACGTCAAATATCATCTTAAGTGTTTGGGTATAAATTGTTTGTTTGTGTAAAACTATTTGAACTATTCGACATAAAAGTAAAACGAGTAGAGATAAAGCTATTTCGCTTGGGGTAAGAGATATCAACCAAGCGTAACAGCTGCAATCTCCCGATCAAATAACGGATTTTTAGCTTTTTAGACGATATTATCACAATCACTCGACAATATCATTCGTGTCCAAATGATATCGTTATTTTTAAGGGATTGTTTGAATGTCAATTTCCCGCACGTTTAAACAATCACCAAGTCGTTTGGATCGTTTAATCGACGATTTCCCGCTCGATTAAATGACCCAAAAGCATTAAGTTCTAGATTAAAAGTGATTATCAAATATTAACATCTATGTCTAGCATGATAACTTAAGATAGATTGTTATTCTATTTCTAAAATCCAAAAGCATTTATCAATATCATTTTGAATCTCAATAAAACATTAAACACAAGAATAACAACAATATTGAATAAATAGCTAGAATCATATATTAAAAGATCAAGAGTTTACATAATAGCTTGTTTGAATACCTCAAGACCCACAAAGGTAGATGTAGCTACATATGTCTATGATTGTTTTGCAAAGGAAGAATAAGAGATGAAGATTCAATGCCTAGATCCATGATATCTCACTAAATCTTGGGTTGAATCTACTCCTAACTACCTTGCTTTGTGTTTCTCTCTCTAGAAAATGCCATATTCTCTCTCTAAAAACCAGAAAATGCAATAAAAACGGTGAAGTCCCTTGGAAAGAGAAGAGAAAGTTATTTATATTGGCTGAAATCGTGGCTGTTCGCTTAAGCAAACAGGTGGTCGCTTAAGCGAACGAAAGTGGAATCTTCCGTTGACCAATGAGGAGCAGCCACGTGGTCCTTATCTTCAGAGGTTTGATGAACTTCGCTCAAGCGAACGGTAAGCGAACTTCCATTTGCTCTCGACGTTTTTTACGCTTAAGCGAACAACAAGCTTACAATTGTTCGCTTAAGCGAACTGATGTTTTCCCCAAGCGTTCAGCAAGCGAACAAGTTGTGACTTTCTGGGACAGGTTCGCTTAAGCGATCTGGCTTTGGTTCAGGAGCTTCTTTCTTGGTTCTTGCTTGTCATTTCCTGCATAAATTGGGTAGAATCAGGTATGTAAAACACAAAGGGTAAAATTACAATAAATGATTGCTTTTCCTTATATAACTTGCAAAACAAGTCACTAAAATGCCTAGATTCACACATAAAATGTGGTACTTTTGAGCACTTATCACAATGTCAGAACTTTACTTGCCTAGGATAAACGCTATAGCTTTAAACCAAAAGTACGGCAACGTTGTGCACTTTAGGCCTGGACAACGGACGGTTCCGGGCGGTTTTTGGGTATAAAAGCTGGAACCGATTCAACCGACGGTTTCAATATCACCATCCGCTCTCGTCCATTGCAGTGTTTGGTTTTAATGAATGCGGTTTCGGCGGGTTTGGCGGATGATCGGGCGGATTATAGCGGTTTTGCATCAAACAATTTTTAACAAAAAAATTCACAAATCCAGAAATTAACAAATGAGAAAAAGTAAAAGTCGGTCAGATCAAGATTGTTGAAGAAGATGACAGAAGTGATGCGATCTATCTAAGGTGAAAATGACAAAAAATCAAAGAAAGATGAAGAATGGTATGAGATTTAGCCTTCTAACATTCTCTCTTCTTCGACCATGTGCAGCAACAACGTGACGAGAAGGAAATTTTCTGAAAAAAAAATCAATCAATTTATATGAAATGAAGTTGAAAGAAGTGTTTTTCCTAGTTCAGATCTGTATGTACGTTGGTTTTGGTTTTGAAGAGAGAGAAAATTAATGGTTTTGTTAAATGGTATTGAAAGTGGTTTCCTGTTTTCAAGGACATTAATTTTATATTGTATGCTTAGTCAAATACTCAAATCATATGCTCCCTTCTATGTCATTCGGTCGGGTTTCGGTTACCCGTGGGTTTGAGGTGGTCATCCGAACTCGACCAACCTTACCCATTCTAAACTGATTCCTCAACCCGCCGACTCGCCAAACCTGGTTTGCCCCGTCCATTTGCCTTTTTTTGCTCACGGGTCGGCCAGTTTTGGGCGGGTCGGCCCAATCTGTCCAGGCCTAGTGCACTTCATGCGCTTAAGTATTGTTTGGTCTGCACTATTTTCTCCAAAAACCATATGCTCCCACAGTTAATGGCCTTACCGTATTTAATCAAATTGCGGCAATGTGTTGCACTTCCTACGTGCAAGTTTAGACCCAAAATAACGGCAACGTTGTGCACCTCTTGCATGCAAGCAAAGTTCTGCCTGCAACTCTGTACACAACAACTAAGTAATTTTTTTAACACAAATATGTTATAGATCATTAGTCAAAAACTTCTCTTGTAGATAGAACTTTTGTGCCAGATGACATGTATTAATTAGTTGTCTAATGAATAGTAAAGGTTCGAGATAGTTAAAGAGAGGAGTAGTTGTCATATATGTTAATTAATTACTTTTGTATTGAGCCATGTGATAATATATTATCGTTGGTTAGAGTTGTCTGCCTACAAATGGTTAAATCCTACACGGCCTATAAGAATTAGAGACTTAAATGCTTATCCAACTACATTGTTAGGATATTGGTTACTATAAGGCTAAATTGCATTTTTGCTTCTTTAACTATTTAGGTAGTATCGCTTTGGTCCCTTAAATAAAATTTGATTTATTTTGGTCCCCTAACTTCTCTCAGTTACACATTTTGGTCCTTTCCGTTAGTTTTAATTCAAAAACGTTAGATTTTCTTCATCTTCTTATCCTCGTTTTCATCTTCATATCATCTCCATCAACCTTCACCAACAAGAATCCCAGAAAAATTCCATAAGAAAATAAAAGAAAACCTAACGTTTTTGAATTAAAACTAACGGAAAAGACCAAAATATGTAACAAAGAGAAGTTAAGAGATCAGAATAAATCGAATTTTAATTAAGGGATCAAAACGATACTACCTAAATAGTTAAGGGACAAAAAATACAATTTAGCCTTACTATAAATTGTATTGCTCAACTAGCATTGGATGCAAAACAACACAATTCTTATTATATTCGTGGGATGCAAAAATTGCATTACTTAATTTCTGTATATTATAAAAACTTAAATATTATTTCATGATACACTAACGGCTAATATAAATGATCAATGCTATAACAGACCCGTGCGATATTGCACGTGTCGCATGGGTCAAAAGTCTAGTTTTTAGATAGTCGAATTTAGTGCATACCTAATTTTTGACTTCAAGTCTACCCCCTTTTCTTATTTCTATAACGTAAAACTCATATTATAACACAATTATTATGCAACAAGCCATGATCTAGACTCACAATGTGAAGAGACCATTCCTCGTGTCTTTCTCTTCCACTATTCTTACTTTTTATCGTGAATTTTTTTCATAATGAATATAGAAAGTGACAATTCGTAATGAATATATGTTTTATTAAATTCTATCATTGCCAAATATACATTCCTTAGCTGGTGCGATCGTTCACTGTTGAGTGTGTAGGGTACATTTTGAACACATACCTCTTGTTTTACTATATGATTTTTTTTATTCATTACCATTAGGCACACACAAGTCAAATAATTTATCATGAAAATAGACTAGAATATTCTATTTCACCTTTTTATGAAAACTTACAATCTATATAATATAAAACTTTTTTATTTTATTTTAAAAGCAAAATGAAAAAGAGGTAGAGACCCACCAGGCCACCACAATTAACAATTAGTACCTACTCTTCACCAAGGCATTAGCATTGCATCCATAATCCATTCCACAACTTACCAAGTTGATGATATATCATATGTGGTCCTAACTCCAACTCAGATAGGATTTTATTTTTATCTAATAAGCAATAAATAATTGAAGCTCTCATTTCTCTATGGTCAACATTCATAAGTCTTTGGATTATTTGGTAGTACAAAAACTAGTAAAACGGTAATTGCAGCTAGTTAGGTTCATTGGAGATTGGTACGGCGGATTTCTTGTGATGTTGAGTTCCAAACAAGTATCTTACTTTACTTTCACTTGGTGGACCTCAAGTTGTTGGCTCATTTATTGTTATTAACATTATTAGTTTAATTTCTTATGTATTTTAGTCAAACAAGGAAAACAATTAAGAATATTTTTTTACCTGCAATGTTATAAACTTAACACAAATCACTTATGTGATGTGATTGCTTTGTCTCCATTTCCAACTAGAATATCTCTCCATCCAATTTAGCTCAAATCACTCACTCGCCTTTATTTGTCAAACCTAATCCTTTTTTAGTTCTAATTATCTTTTCAAGTTTCACATAACCTTAAAGAATTATCCATTAAACAACTAAAAAGGAAGCCAATCATCTACTATTTGTTTTTTGGGAGCAGTTGAGGAGCTTGGCATTAGCCACATAAGCATCACTCATCTCTATTATTTATCTCTTCTTATTGTTTTTTGATTGAACAATAGCATCTTCTTCAAAATCTCACTAAACTATTCTAGTATTTCACAAGACAAAAAAGAGAAAGAAATATCAAATAATACCAACTCATTTCCAAGAAGGATCCTTCCCCTTTTCTACTCTACCTTATTAGACAAAGCAATCTTTCAACTAGTCCCTAATCTAATCAAATAATCCATCTCTTTTCAATTTACATTTTCCTTACAAGCCACACTATTCTATTAACTCTTTCACTTCCACACACAAACACAAACACAAAACAGAGTTGAAAACAACTCTGCAATTTCTTCATCTTCAACATCTAATCAATTATCACCATTTTCTTATGATCTCCACAAACCAAGACCCTCATTTCTCCATCATGCTCAAACTCCTCAACAAAAACCTCCGCCGTCTCCTCTCCCATCTCCGGTGTCCAAATCATCGCCGATCAAAATCCAAAGTAACAATAATCAACAACCCAAAATCTCAAAACGAAACAAGCTCAAATTTTTCATCAACTGTTCATCCAAACACTCAATTGGGTACTCAAAAACCCGAAAAACAAATCCGGGTCGCAACTTTTAACGCCGCACTTTTCTCAATGGCACCAGCACTTCCCTTAACAACAACAACATTTGAAGATGAAAACAACGTTGTCGTTGTCGGAAGAACCAACACATTCGACATAAACTCACGGTCGAAGTCAACAAACGACAGACCCCCAAAAAGCATATTGAAAAAAAACATAAACCTCGTACATTTAACAAAATCGAAAACGAGGGTTTCAATCAATTTACCGGATAACGAGATATCGATGTTAAGAAGCCGACAGTCAAGTTTCTCGGAACATGAGAAGGAAAGAGCGTCAACGAGTGGGGTCCACCATCACCAAGTGAAGAGTGGAAGAACATTGGTAGAAGTGTTGAGAGAAGTTGATGCAGATGTATTGGGATTGCAAGATGTGAAAGCTGAAGAAGAAAATGGAATGAAGCCATTGTCGGATTTAGCGGCGGCGTTAGGGATGAATTATGTGTTTGCTGAAAGCTGGGCGCCGGAATATGGTAATGCTGTTTTCTCTAAATGGCCTATCAAACGTTGGAATGTCGACAAAATCTTTGATCACACTGATATCAGGTTAGTTTCATCACTTTTTACTCATTCACATTTTTAGTATAGTAGGTAGAATTTATCTACCTCTTTTAAAAATTAATAAGTTGTATGTCTGAGATTCGAATCGATATCTTAATTATTATGGTTTTTTTAAAGATTAATTATTATGGACTTCATATGAGCATGTTTGTTACAAATATTACAAGTTATTCTAGAGAAGAAGAAAAAATCATTTTTGTGATATTGATTGTGTGTGTTTATGCTTTTGAAATTAATTGGAATCTAAAAAAACAGGATGAACTTTTTGCAGTAGCTTTTGAGAAATTTCTCAATTTTAATCATTGTGGTAGATGAAAGAGAATATTAGAAAATAATTTTTAATATTGTAGACAAACATGAGTCAACTTCTACTTCATATAAAAATCTCTAAATTATTTTATCTCATAATCAATTTTATTAATTTATTTTATAAGTAGAGTCACTTTTATTTAATCTTATATGAATGTGCAAATAATTTCTTGTAATCTTATATAAATGTGCCAATAATTTACCCACTCTACTATAATTTATTTTCGTATAGAGCTAACAAGTTACTGCTATTTATGACCATCTTCATTATTTTGTTTATTTTATAAATAATGAAATAACTTTCTATATTTCTCTCAAAAAAAAGAAATAACTTTTTATTTCATTCTATTTTATTGAACGCGTCATCAAATATTTTTACTTTGTTCATTTTATGTTTGATGAAGTTTTTTTTGACAGAATATTAAAAGTAATTTAAAATCTAAATTTCACCATATTCATCCATTGTTCTGTCTACTTTTTTATTTCCCACACCTCTTAGATTCCATTTAGTCGTGAGAGAAAATCTTTTTGCTCTTGTGGAAGCTTCTTCGTGCTTGAGCTTAATCCATTGCATGAGAAAGAGAAGAACATAATTGCTTTTCTAGACATAAAGCCACAAATTATTGCAAAACTTTTTCCATATAAAAATATCTTTTGAACTGTCACATTGGAATTTTATTTTAGTTTAGTCCAAACAAATGATTAAGGAATGACGTTCTTTCCATGTTGTTTTATGCATAACTTTACTCAAAAGTGTAGAAATCCTGAAACTACTACGTATATATTTTTGCTCTTTGCTTGTTTTCTTCTACATGCCATTGATAATGATAGATACACGGCTTGCCAACTATACTAATAGCTGTACACCACGAGACAGGATTGATCCCACCTACTCATCCTTAAGGATTTTGTCTTGTCATCACTAATCAAATGTTCCCTTGTGTTGAGTCCTATTTAATTTTCGATCTTGCTAATCAGTGCCATGAGGATAATGATTAAGGAATCTATAAATATAAATTTTGTCTTGGAAATATAAGATGTTACTTTTGATAAAATAATAATTACACAATTTTTTTATGAAAATTTACTTGTTTTAGATGCTTAACCATTGCCCTTAGGGCACTTGATAGCATTCTCATTTAATTTCATAATGCAATTAACAACAACTTAATTGTTTCAGTGGCATACTACACAAGATTTCCAACTTTTTTGTTGGTTCATTCCTTCATTCACTCTATCTCTTCATTATTGGATGTGTAAAAATAAAAGCATGATTGACAAAAAATAGTTGATACAACATTAAACCAGAATAATTTGAAAATGATAAGAGTATAATGCAATTCAGGTAAAGGTTGTTTTATTTATGTTTATAATAATTAAATTGAGAAGAAGTTTCTTACTTTACTTCAAAGGTGTCTCTTGCTAATGAATATCCATTAGAAACTAACAAAATATTAATGGAAATTCAACATTTGAAAATAACAAGAGTGAATGTGACATGTTTTTTTTTTTGTTATTTCTTGGCCTAGGAATGTTCTGAAGGCAACTATCGATGTACCTGAAGCAGGTGAACTAAACTTTTACTGCACTCACCTAGATCACCTTGATGAGAATTGGCGAATGAAGCAGATAAATGCAATAATCCAATCAAACGACGAGCCTCACATCTTAGCTGGAGGACTTAATTCACTAGACGAATCGGATTACTCCCAAGAAAGATGGACAGATATTGTAAAGGTATATATATGCATCACACATCATATTCCCAATTCATATTTGTCTCCTTTTATTTTTCTTTTTAGTCTTAAAAATAACAAAAATAGAAATTAATTTTCGCTGTATTGGTTCATTTGTGTTTAGTACTATGAAGAGATGGGAAAGCCAACACCAAAGGTTGAAGTGATGAAACATCTAAAGAGTAAAGACTATACAGATGCTAAGAACTATGCAGGGGAATATGAATCAGTTGTCATGATTGCCAAAGGCCAAAGTACAAATACAATTTTGAAACTTCGTAATCTATTAATTTTGAACTTCAACTTTTCGGTATCATACTATTTATCCTAAAATCTTATTATTATGCAGGTGTGCAAGGGACATGCAAGTATGGAACTCGGGTAGATTACATATTATCATCATCGAATTCACCGTATAAGTTTGTTCCTGGTTCCTATTCAGTCCTTTCCTCCAAAGGTACATCAGATCATCACATTGTGAAAGTTGATGTGACGATCAAGGTAAATGACGACAATTCTCAAGAAAATGCGACGAAGAAACCGCATCAACATAGACAGAAAATCGTAAGAGTAACACATTCGAATCCTTCAAAAGGTATCTGGAAAACACACAACGGAGAAGTGTATTGAGTTTGTTCCAATTAAGTTTAGATGATGAGTGTATTTATTTTGTTTATGCTTCCTAATCTAATACAACATTCTTCAAATTGATTTAGAATAATATAAAAGAAAGGGGTGAGTATGATGTGCATGACACATTTTTTCTTTCCAATTTGTATAGCTTTGGAGTTTTTATCAACTAATTTCAAAATCTACAGATTGATTTACTTACCATTCTTTGACAATGATTACAAATTTCACGACTATAAGACTCGAGCGAGTTGAACTAACTATATGACTGAACTGTAATTTCATTAAAGTATGTTTATATAAAAAGTTACATGGCTATGGGTTACTATCTTTCTTAGAGTGCTGTTTGGTCACCTCTTTCAAATTTGTTCCAAAGCTGGCATAGCCAAAAAAGGATTTGACAAAACCAGCAAACATGTCGAAAGCAAAGAGCTAAACAGTTCCTGTCATTTTATGGCGTGTGAAAAAAATGGAATGAGCTATTGAATACTGTCTCAAGAGAGGAATTTCTGGATATACATCTATTATTTCATTAAATGTTTAGATTGCTGATTACAAATTAATTATAGGAGAACAAAGCAGGGAAGGAAAACAGAAGGAAAAAAATTCACTAAGAAACTCAACAAGATAAGCTAACATACTAACAAATAAAACTGATTTAATTAATCCCATCTCTAGTGGGTAACTGTAATATGAGCCACCATATGTGATACCGGTAACTTTGTTTCAACTGACTGTATCAAGGGCCTGTCAATGCCGAGTTCTATGGTGTTTTGCAGTTGATTTGTTAATGTGCATGGCAGAGAGATCACATGTGTACCTCCTACAAAGCACATCACTTTGCTTTTATATGTGGAAACCTTCTTGTATATATAGATGTCGTGACTGATAATTGGTCGTTATTGGCCAAACTTCTCCACTATCCACAAGACGCAAGGTGGATAAAGTATGAGCTATCAAGCTTTAAGACAAACACGGACATCAGACACAACATTGACACTGACATGTTGACAGTGACACCAATAACAATTTGGAAAAATGATATAATTTAATGTAATCACATGTATTGGTGTCGTGTCAATGTCCGAGACTGACACTGACACATGCCGGACATCAACACACCTTCAATGAGAAAGATTGTGACACAGTCCAGAACTTTGTTTGGATGCAAAAAGTTCAGTTTGACCACCCTCCATTCAAAAGCAAGGCCTGGTACAGCTGGTAGTATATCCAGTACTTCCAACTAAAACAAGATGTATTACAATTTCTGGAAACTTAAGAAAAAAATTCAGCCACAACACTAGAGGTTTTGTTGACTTCAATTGTTGGTTCGAGAATACTGCATAGACTACAATGAAAGCTTCTGTTAGTCCAATAGGTCATGAACTTTCTGATCATTTAATTAAGTCACCTACTCACGCTGCTTGTCTGGTTATCTACCAAAGAAGTCTTGAGTTATGCAAATCTTATCTGTTACTAAATCTCTTAAGTAATCTGTGTATTTGTCTGATATATTAATAATCCAACTAGCTTTGTTATGGCAGTGGGGAAGTTCAGTTGCCGTTGCATGATAATACTAATACTAAAATTATAAAATAAACCACGTCAGTATACATGCCACATTATCAACAACACGACCGTCCAATCATCGTAAATGATGGCAGCCTGGACTTGTGTACAACGCAAGCTAACATGTTAGTATGCTACACTTTGCTTCAGATAGACACATATGTCAATTTCTCTTGTTTTATGGCTATGTAACATTGAAACTTCAAACTAAAGGCCTGTCTAGTGTCCTACGTGGTGTCATGTCCGATGTTTGTGTTTGTATCGGTGCTTCATAAGCTATGATTCATACTTGTTTCACTCTTGCATGCATTGACTTCCAGTATCCTATTATGGCCTACTAACTCGACAATACCAAACTGCAGTCAGCATTGAAACCAAACTACAATACCAATGTTGTTTATTTTTCGGTAGTTGCAACGTATAGTTAGATATGCGCCAACATAACTCAGCTAAAATCATATACGCTATTTCAACAAGTGAAAACACCACTTGTTGCATAAGAATCTTAAAATGATACAATACCCCTGCACTCAAATCAGCAAAACATGATCATACTCTCCTTCCTAATAAGTAAAATCTAAAAAAAATAAAAAATAAAAAAATCTGTACATTTTGATATGAAAATATAGAAAATGCTAGCTTCAATAAATATGCAATCTATAATCTAAATGTACAACTACAAACAAATCATGCCGTCACTGATCCTAATCCAAACTCAAAATCCTAGAGGCAGAGTTTCTTTCTTACCTAGAATGATTAGAAGAATGGCATTTACTTTCCATTTCTAATGTGAACGGTTGATAACCTGTTGGACCAGAGCCACCTCTACTACTAATAGCTTCAAAGTTTTCCAAAGTGCATTTTCTGTTATTTATTTTATCGGTAAAAATAAAAATAAAAAACATCAAAAGTAAACAAACTACTAATGGCCAACGCATACACTTCTGATACACATCTGAATTCAATTCTTTCTTCAATGTCAATACTTCCCTAATGAAACTACAAAACATTGCAAGTTTTTCCTAATTAACACAAAACACGGTGTACAACATGCAAGTTACTCAACTAGAGAATAATCTACCTCATATTGTAGATGTCTAAAACACCAATCCAACATGTGAGAATCTGTTCCATAAGGAAGAGCTGGAAGCGTGACACATTTTTGTAATTTTTTTATCATCCCCTGAATACACACTACATTGTGTATACAGACGATTGATGACATACACAGAGTTGCTTTCATATCCCCACCTATTTGGGTTGCTCAATGCATAATAGTTGCTGTTAGCAACATGAAATAATGAAATGTCGCCCAAACTTTCCAGTTTTACATAATTCATGGTTGAGAAGTCTATCTTGTATGCATTCCTTGTTTCCTTCAACGATGAATCAACCACCAAAAGTTGCTCATCACAGTTGACCAATCTAAGGTATCGGACGTTGGGAACACTCTTCAGTTTTAGAAATTTAATATCTGCAGAGTTCAAGCTAAGTACCCCTATGTTGGCCTTGTCAATGACAACATATATTATATTATGCAAAACCATAAAGTCAACGACCCTCCCTGGTTTTCCCACTATCGAATAAGTAACCCAACCACAATTTTAAGATTGATAGACACGCAAACTCCTAGAACTTTTGCATAAAACCAACAAGACAAATTCATCAGAGCATTTGCCAAAAGCAAGTAAGGCATGATAAGCAAAAATATTAGACTTAACTTCAAAGGTAGATACATTGATTACCTTCTTTATTCTTGTAAACGGATTGATTAGTATAAATGAATTATTATACCCCGCCATGATAAAATATCCACTAGAAGACGTAACATAGATAGAGCGGAGGAAGTACTCCATCATCTTCAAGCAATAAATCTTTTGGTTGGGAAAGCTAATAAAGGAATATGACTCCTTATGATTATATGAAACTTGAAGAAGTAACGGTTCTTGCGATGCCAGTAAATTTCTCCAATAAAAAGCCCTCCAATTCTTGCACACACCGGAAAACCGAAAGAGATCGTCAAAATCTAGTGTTTTGGAAATGATATCAAGCACATCCCAAGGAAGTTCACAGTTCTCTGCTACCTTCATCGCCTTTTTCCCTTTAGATCACGACAATAGAACAGTGTTAGGTATGTGATTTCTAAACATATGTTTATTTATTTATTTTAGGAACACAACATATTTTATTGTTTATTTGATAATATCATGGAATATGGGAAGATAAAGAAATATTTATTACTCCATTTTCCCATCTTCAATTGGTATATTATAAAATCTCTTCTAATATCTTATCTATCTATATATATAAATCATATTAAGTTTTGCAACCCTAATTGCATTAAGTAACCCTAATTTTTACTTCTGAAAAAAATTATGAAAAAATACACCCAAAGAGAATCGAATTAGGTATAGCTTGGTGACATTTCTATGTAATACCGCTGAACCACTAATGTTTATGATGTCTAGTTGTTTGTTTTCCATGTAGATATCATTGGAAAGCAAAGTCTTTATAGTACCTTTGCCCACTTTCTACCTCTAAGTTTTTTTTTTCTTTTTTCGGACAAACCATTAAGCTACTTGATATGCAGTTTATTTATACCAATATGCAGTTTATTCATGTCAACATATAAATAACGGTTGATTTTTCCCATGTAAAACTTATAACCATTTTAACGTATAAATACACCATCACCTTAGGCACTACTTTGTGATTCTTTTACTATTTTTTTGTGTTTATTTTATGTGTTTATATTATGTGCTATTTCTCTCTCTTTAGGTTGAGAAATAAATCTATTATCTTTTTTTTTTTGCTTTGTTTTTTAAAGATAAATAAATCTATTATCTATAGATTATAATCCTATCCTATCCTATATATTATAGAGTTTAATTGTGGTGGGTTGACAGTCCAAAACAGTTTTGCACACACAACCAATCAAAACATTCTGAATTGCCACGTTTGGCCCACATAAATTAAAATCATTAATTGATGTGGCAATTCAAAATGTTTTGATTGGTTGTGTGTGCAAAACTGTTTTGGACTGTCAACCCAACGCGATTAAACTCTATATTATAATCTTATTAAGTCCTCCCTTATTCCTTCATTAAAATCATAATTCTTTCCCTCCTAAACCAAATTAGTCCGTCCTTAATTATACAATTATCTCATAACAATAAAATTCCACTATAAAATTTATACACATTGTTTATCTCAAAAAATTATATGCATTGATATGGCCAGACTTTGTTTTCCCATGAATATTTCACTTTCAATTGTGTTTAACAACTACTCCATTTTCATTGTAATGTGTCCTCAATAAATGCCTAAAAACAAGAAACAATCCACTAACTCAATGAAATGAATGAACCGAAAGTTCTTCTTCCACCTCCCTACCGTCCACTAATGTTTCAATCGGTCTCTCTCTCATTTTCTTTCACAATAATTCAATTTCTGTGAATTGTGTTCTCTTTCCTCTCCATTTTCTTCCACCTCTTTCTCATCTTTCTATCTCCATTTTCTTTTCTGTTAAGGTAATTGATCTCAAGTAGGAAACTAAAATTGTTAATTAAAGGTGGACAGGACAGTGAAATTATCAAACAATTCATGTCACGGGTCCACCTCAATTGTTTGATAACAATTTGAAAGTAGAAATTAACAACCTTAAGTATTTTTTTAAAGGTTGTATCGAGAAAATAACATATAAGAGATTCTTCCTCCCGTAAATATATAAGAGATTCTCGAAAGAAATATTCAATTGTTGAGTCACAGGTCCACCTTAATTGTTAATTAAAGATTCTTGATATAAATAAAATAAATGAATACATTTTTTTTTTATAGAACTCACCCGTGCGAGTGTGTGATCTAGTATACTTGCCAGACTATATATTGTAATGACTGTGACAAGTATTTATGTATGAAACATCTTCAACTAGTACACATTTAAATCTCTTCTAATATATACTTGTCAGTAATGACCGGTCAACATAAACTTTTGCAGTAACACCAAAACTCAACAGACATATACACAATACAACAGCCAAAAATATAAAACTTGTAACACCAAAATTCACTAGTATCATGTATCAAACAATAGTATTTTGGACAGCTACATCTAAAACATAACAAATTGAAAACCACAGGGTCCTACTCAAAATTCAACCGACATATCCTGAAAAATGTAAAACTTGTATCACCAAAATTCACCAGTATCATGTATCACTATCATGTATCACACAATAGTGCCTTGCACAACTAGAGGTAAAACATAACAAACTGAGAAGCATAGGCTCCTACTCAAAATTCAACAAACATATACCACAGTGATGAATATAAAACTTGTAACAACAAAATTCACTAGTATCATGTATCAAACAATGGCATCTTGCAAAGCTACAGCTAAAACATAAAACCACAGTTGAGAACCACAGGTTCCTAGTTACCTTGGGTAGTTGAGCCTACTTTTAGATAATGAAAGGTGTTCTTAATCTTTTAAAACTAGATAGCCTTACCTTTTCTTTTAAATAATTTCCTGGCCTTGTCCTGAATCGCATTCAAATCCCGACCAAACAGTTTTTCTTCATCCCTTATGTCTTCCCAATTGATGTCTTTCCAACTTTTTGCATCTAAGAGGGACTTGAGCGCATTGATTTCATCAACTGACCATGGCCTACCAATATTGTGTCTAATTTTCGGATCTTGTCTTTCCTTTTTAAAAAGTTTCCTTGCCTTGTCCCGAATCGCTTTCAAATCCCGACCAAACAATTTTTCTTCATCCCTGATGTCTTTCCAATTGATGTCTTCCCAACTTTTTGTATCTAAGACAGACTTGAGCACATTGATTTCATCATCTGACCAACGCTTACCACTATTGTATCCAATTTTTGGATTAACTTCCTTGGGAAGCTCTCCAATCTTACGGTTTTGGGACACTGCATTGTTAGTTGGATCACTATTTGCCGCCATTATCCTGTAGATTGATTATGCACAATAGGAAAGAGAGATATTAAATTAATCAATCAAACACTATCTATTGAATTTGTAATTATAGAACATAAATTAATTTACAAACAATATATATTAAATCAATCACAATAGAGAAATGCTAGGAACGATCACTTTCTAACACTCACTCTTTGTGTGTGAAATCAATGTGGGTCTCATACTTTGAAAATGAGTCCATAAATGGTCAAACCCACATTATTTTCATCCAATAAGAGAGTGAGTACTATAGAGAATGTTGTACCCAAAAAAAAGTATTAGAAAGAGATTGTTCGTAGTACTCTCATCACAATATTACAAACTACATATTAAGTTTACCAGAACAAAAAACATAATAAATTCTTTGTTTATCTTTATAAACAAATAGCTTGTCTACTAGCGGACAACTAACGGGCACTACGTGTCGTCTGTCTGCTTTTTTATTGTCTTAATGTGTGTGTATACACTATCGCATCATGCTATAACAATAATCTCCTTTTGAAGTGTAGATTGTTTTTTCTTACTTATAAGATAAGATATTGTTCTTATTGTGGTGGAATTGTTTCTCCACTTGCTTCTTTCTTTTTTCCAAAGTCATCCCTTCCTTTCCCCTCCAAACTCGCAAACAAAGCCTAAAAAAAACCTAGCAATTGATACGCAGTGTCTTATGCTTTGTTTGCGAGTTTGGAGGGGAAGGGAAGGCTTTAGGGGTGGGAAATATGAGGGAAAATGGAGAAATCTTTCAAAAAATTTAAAAGAGTAGTTTTTTAGAGAATGATAAATTAATTCCTATGATTATTATATTTTTTAATTTTAAGAATATTATAACAATATAGATTAAATTTGAAGAATTCATATAAACCCTCAAAAACCTCCCAAAACTCTCTTTCAATACAATTCTTGAGTTCCCCAAATGAGGAGAGTTTTGTATTATGAAGAAAAGTTAACCCCCAAAGCCCTCCCATCCCACTTTCCTCTATTTTTTCCATTTGCTCATTCTTTTCTTTTTTTTTTCCAAGCCTTCCCTTCCCCTCCAAACTAAGCTTTGTTTGCGAGTTTGGAGGGGACTTTGAGAAGTGAGGGTTTTGGAGTTCATTTTTCTTCATAGTATAAAATCTTTATAGAGTAACTAAAAAATTGTATTTGGGGATGATCTTGGAGGGTTTAAATGAGTTCTACAAATTTAACCTATGTTGCTATAATATTCTTGAAATTAAAAATCTATTAATCATAAACATTAACTTATCATTCTCTCTGCAAAAATACTCTCTCACAAACAAAGCTTTAGGGCTTAGGGTTTAATAATAGTAGATTATTGGTATTAGAAAATTAAACCCTAAAAAGCTACATCAAATTTCATAAACCTAAATTCATATTAGAAATGTATAGAGAAATGAAATTATACAACATTGAAACGTACGAACGAACCTTGGAGAAGCAAGAAGGTAGCGAAGTGAAGTATTGAGAGAATTGGATGCCGCTGATGTGTTTGGATTGCAAGACGAAGAAAATGGAATGAATCCATTGTCGAACCTAGCGGCGGATTTGTGAATGAATTATGGCACCAGATATGGTAATACGCTGTTTTGTCCAATAAAAAGTTTGAATGCACACAAATCATTCATCTCACTCACTTAAAAAAAAAAAATATTAAATTTCGGACACAAATCATACATCCGATTTTATTTTTTTTTAGGAATTTCGGACGTCACTTATTTTAATCATTTGGTTCGATGTCAATGCTATATGTTTCAAATCCTCAAGGTTTTCGTGACGTTGTCAAAAATATTAAATTATATATTTAATATTATAAGTAGTGAACAATATCTAGCAACACATTATTGCAACTCAAGTGACGAGAATGTAATGTATTTTAACAAAATTGATTATGTGCATAATTATCTTTTTGTCGCTGTATCTATATATGCACTAAGACATTTTTGGTGCACAAAGCTCTAGGGTGCAGCACCCTTCGCAAGTCAGACAAAAGGATGATCTTCAAGTCTTCAGGTTGAGTCTCCTAAACAATGAATTTCTCATCATTGATCAATCCCTATTTGTCAAAAAGTCTTTACCTTCATTCATTCAGAGAATGAGAAAGAGTATCATCCTGCTTCAACTTCAATAAATCCTCGATATTAGCTATGACTGCAACATAAGAGTGGAAATGGTTGTGATCCTTAGAAATCAGATCAAGCATAGTTTGAGAATCAGAGTAGCAAACCATACGACTATATCCAATATTCATAGTCATATTTAAACCATGGTAGATTGTCGTAAGTTCGAGAAAAGTATTACTAGAAATCCCAAGAAACTGCTAATGCCAATAATTCAACTGTCATCCATTTCTAAATCAACCCTTCAAATCCAGCTCTACCTAGATCACCTAGACAACTACCATATACATTTAGAATGAATTCATCAACTATAGAGGGATGCCAATAAATCCATGTAAGAGGTTTGGGAATCGGGATCAATCCAGGGAAACAAATAGAGACTAGGGATGCAAGTCTCTTGGCCTTCGATGACACATGAAAAATATGGATTTGTTCATTACCACACAAACAATGTTTCTAGCTTTCCAATTCCACCACAAACAAGCTAGGAATGAGCTAGCATTAGGGACACATGAACTATGTCCCAACCAACAATCCAAATCACCGGTTCTAAAGAAAGATATATTTGAAAATTCCAATGCTTCTCAAATCCTCTTAATCCCTATACAATCTCTAATACAATGGATGAAGGATTCCTCGCTAAACAAATATACGGAGAACAAATTAGAAAGGGATAAGATTCTATGATACAACATAGACATTGTAGGAATAGTTTGGTGACAAGCACACCAAATAGAAAATTCAATATTTTTCCGGGGCTTGGAGCTTCCGAATCTAGTTCCAATAATGAGTGATTTAGGCTGTGTTTGGTAACACAAAAAAGCTAGCTTATAGCTTCTTGGATTAGCTTATAAGCTTGTTGGATGAAAACATGACGTATTCGGTAATTAGCTTTTCTCACGAGCTTATAGCGTTTCTTGAGAAGCTAATTCAAGTAGCTTTTTAGCTTATAGCTTATAGCTTTTTATATTTTCTTCCAATTTTAACCTTATTAATTTTATTTAATTATTTTTTAATAAGAAAAAACTACCCATATTCATATGTAACTACCCAATTTTTGTATATTAGAAAAGAAAAAAAAGAAACTACCCATTATATTTTGATGCACCTAACTACTTGCACGCTACTATCCATATATATATATATATATATATATATTTTCTTTTCTTTTCTTTTAACTTGCTTTTAATTCATATAATATAATATAATTTTAAATAAAATCTACAGCAAATAGTAAGACCATTTCAGTGAAATAAAAAATATCAATAATTCATAAAAAACATTTATCATTTTGAAGATGAAAGTGATTCAAAATAAATTCAAATATTTAAAATTAAATAAATAAGTAAAAAAATGTGTATATAATTTATACTTAAATAAAAGCATGTGTTATTATGTCATTTTATATTTATCAGTCACTTCAACAACTAATTTCACCAAACACATTATTTTTAATAAGCGAGCTTTTCAAATTTTCTTGTTCACATTCCTTTTTACATGCTCTTAATTCAATGATAAATAATTTTATATGAAATTTACGATAAATAGTGATGCAAGTTTAATTTAAGTAAAATTCATGAAAAGAAAGTTTTGTTAAATAAAAATTGTCAATTGAATTAATAAGTACATTTATCATCTGGAAGATGAAAATATTTTGAAATAAATTTAAACATTGAAAAAGAAATACATTAAGTAATAAAAATTGTATATATGATTTATAATGAAAAACACAAACATGCCCTTTTACGTCATTTTATATTTATCAGCTACTTCAACAGCTAATTTTACCAAACACTTTTTATTTTAATCAGCTAACTTTTCAGCTATAAGCTATCAGCTATCAGCCATCAGCTATAAGCTAGCTTTTCAGCTATCAGATAGCTTATCAGCTATCAGCTAGCTTATAACTTCTTTTTACCAAACACACCCTTAATATGTTATCTTCTTTTGTAATAGTCATTTATTATAACCTAGTGAAGCAGAGTAAACACCATATTGATTGTCTTGCCAAATGAAACGGTCAGTTATGTCATTATTAAGAATAAAATTATAATTTCTAATGCATATCACACAAGACATAGTTTGTGTCGCTCTTATATGATCAAATACTATGTTCCTTGATCCTATAATACACTGACTAACGAACTATTCAAATATCCCTAAAAAAATGAACTAGTCAAATATCACATATTGACTCATTTCGTCACGACCAAGCATATTTACAAATTACAACCATACTCTATGAAGAAGCCCATGGATATCACTCTCGTTATGTGTGAGGGGCAAAATATCATATAAGTACTATTCATGTCCCTCGGCATGATTTATTGGATACCCATCAACCAACTTTATGGCCGTCTTTTAACAGACAACGTGTGAACGACAATAAAGTATTCAACTTCTTATATAGAGTACACTAATTTCAAGTCTAAGGGTGACATACATCGCTCCGACTATAAGAATAACTTATGACATACACATAACACATTTTGTAGTATTCTCATAGCGGATCAATTAAATAATAAATATAATAATGTCCTTTAGTTTAATAGAATCTCATGATTAAGTCGTATTTGATGTCCAATTAAATAAACTAACTATTCTACGAGCTTTGTTATTTTGAAAAAAAGAAAGCCGATAAAAAATGTCATCTATATCTATCTATCTATCTATATCTATCTATCTTTCTATCCATCTATATGTCTATCTATCTATCTATCTATATCTATCTTCTATTACAATGCACCTTAAGTTTGCTTAACCCTAATCCCATCTCAAATCAAATTTTCCTCCCAAATATTCTCATTAAATGCACCTTATCATCACAACCCTAAAAAATCTACACCCACTTTTTTTCTTCTATTAATACGTGATGTTGCTTATTTGCTTACTTCATTAAAATTCCTAATATTGGAACTGATATGTCAATAGATTTTATTTTGGGTTACAAATATGACAGTCGCTTCTAATTGTGTGTTTTCTTTGAATGGCTTCGTGAAAAATGCTAGATACCGCGATAAATACATAGCCTCATGGCACACGATAAATACATGAAATAATTGATAGGTAGAACAACTCTACTTACCCATATATCATGCTTCAATAAACCAAAGCTAAGGATCCATATGTAAAATGGCTTAGAGTTAAAGCGTACCAACACCTGTATAAATAGCAACAAATCAATACTATTTTTTCCTTTACTTTGCAAAACTCATACATATCAAATCCAAGTTAAAGCCCTTTTTTCTCCTTTATCTCATTCCTCAATGGCTTTCATTCATATTCATCATCATCAACAACATCATCTATCAATGGACTACTTTCATATTAAGTTGCAGTGGTTCAACAAGTATGTTATTCACTACATTAATTGTTAGCAAGCAATTAACATATTGGTGTTTACAAAACAAAACAAAAAATACCATGTGTGGTTCTAGTAAATCATGATTATAAAGTATCAATCATTACTAACATCATTCGTACCAACCAATGAATCTGTTAAAATACATCTGATACTCGTTTGTCACCTCTACAACCTTCTTCCATTGCCGTCCTGAGCCAAACTTGTTCTTAGGAGAATTCAAATTGAAACCAGCAAATGGAGACGATTGAAGACGTGGACTTGATGCGTGATTCTATTCTATTCTAACTTTGTTCAATCTCGCGATTCTTTGAGACGATTTCCTGATCCATGTTCCCTGCAACATTCAAAATACAACAATCAAAATCAATATATTTAATTTGCGGTAATCAATATCAAAATCAATAAACCAAAGCTAAGGATCCATATGTAATTTGCAGTAAACAACAAAGTCTGGAAGTAGAATTGATAGCAAATTAAATAACAATACAATTTATAAACTCATCAAATTACAAATAACCAAGAACAGGAGAAGTTAAGTATCCCTTTGATTTCTATTCTCACTCAAACAGTCACATTCCCAGAGAACAATCACCGTATTCGCTTCCTCTGACTCAAGGCTCAAAATTTTTTATCAACACACTCGACCATGTTAGCTTTCGCTTCGTTATCATGTCGTTATCGTCTCAGTTTCCGCGATGCACATCACAAAGAGAGAACGAGAGAGAGAGAGAGAGAAGAGTTAGTTTTAGGGTTGACGGAAATGAAAGAAGAGATGAATGAAGTGAAAAGAGAGGGTTTTAGTTTTAGGGTTGAAGGAATCTGTTGAAGAGGACGGCGCGATGGCCACCGTCGACTGTGTAGAGAGAGGAGTCGACGACGGTTGCAGCGGCGCCGAGACCGAAGGCTACGCGTGTAACACCCCGAAATCCCGACTTAAAAATTTCATTCAAATAATCAGAGTATAACACATGAATCAGGATGTCACATTTCATAAAATCTTTAAAATCAAATTGAATAATTATTTATTCTTAAACAATATTCAAACATAGCAGCGGAATTCATAAACGTCTCAAAATCGTAAATAAATAAGTCTCGGCACAAAAGCTTCATAAAACATCTCAAATCAAGTTACGTCGCAAACATCATAATTAATCAACATGATACATAAAAGGAATAGAAATAATAATAATCCCCATCCCGTTACGTATCAGAGCTCCTAAGACTCCACAAGGACCTCTCACATCGACGAACCTAAGCTTGGTCACCTGCACTTGCCCACAAGGCGGCAATTCCAACAGAAGGGGTGAGATTCACAACAATTATATTAACATATAATTCAAATAATCATGCTTAACAATAACAACATTATTGATCACATAGAACAGAAACGTCTCAAACATCCACATAAACAAATCATCTTAAAACATCTTCATAAACAACCGTCTCAAAACATCTCAGACACATGACTCGACAAATGCAACTCTAACATCTTAACATCATGCATGTGGTACCAATATTTTAGCTTTAATAAGCTTCACCGTCACTTTGAGCAAATGCTCCACCGTCGCTTTGAGCATAAGCTCCACCGTCTCAAAATATGCAAATGCATGAACTCGACTCTTTATACTTAAACAAGTTAATACAACATCTTAAACATCATTTACGACTCTTTGACCGACACATGCAATTATACAATACATGGCAGCAGCTCAGCACACTTAGTATATATATTTACAGCACATAGTTATCATCACAATCATCATTTATACTTCATTCATAAACTTCACTTAATAAACATTTAATCAAAGCTTAACACCAACAATTAAATATCATCTTACAGCGTCATTACAGGTTCTAATTAGGTCTTAAACATCTCTAATACTATCCAAAGGTCTACCCTCAAAGTCTCGCTCAAAATAGAGTTCTAAAACTCAAGTTATAGTGGTCTGAGACCACATTGCTCGCTGTGGCGAGTGGGACTGCTCGCCACGGCGAGCTACTTAATTTGCATTCTGCCACTTGCTCGCTACGGCGAGTGAAGTTGCTCGCCTCGCGCGCACTAAAGGGTTTGCTCGCCACGACGAGCTCAGCTGCTCGCCTCGCGAGTATATACCTAACTGCTCGCCACGGCGAGCGCGTCTGCTTGCCACGGCGAGCTATCGCAGAGGGGTTACGGGTTCGCTCGAAACCCTGCCAAAATTCGTCCAATCCTTCATGTTATGCTTCTAATCTCTCAGAATTATAGTCCTAGTGATTAATCTAGGTTCTGTAAAAAGTTTCTACATCAATTCACGTCATTCTCTCATCAATTCATCATAAACCCTACAAAACCCTAACTTATGAAATCTCTCAAACTCTCTTTCAATTCCTATGTTAATCACAACTAGATGAATTACAGTAAATACAATTGAAGTTAGGCTCACCCTTACCTGGTAATATTGCAGAATTGGGGTTCCCTCTTCTCTAGCCACTTTTCTCCCTTCTTGACAAAAGTCTGTAACGTACTGACTGTTTCTTTCTAACCCTAACTCCCTTATATAATTCTTTCTATTCCCACTTATCCCCACAACTCTATCTTATTTATGAAAACAACCCCATCTCTCAAAATATTTGTTATTATAACCCATCTTAATTTTCATCATATATTTTATTTTATTAAACAATAAAATAAACGTCACACCACAACATCATCTCATACGTCACAAACATCATTAAAATCATATAATATATAATAATATATTATATACTCTAATAAAATAATTAAATAAATAAAGTGGGCGTTACAACGCGTGCTAGGTTTGAGAGGATGTTTGCTGCTTGGTTTCTTTCCATGGTTAGAGAGATAGATGATTGTACTCTCTTTGGTTTAGGGCCCTTTGGTTTCTGTAGAGAGAGAAAGAAAAGAGAAGTTGCAGAGGAGATGTTTGGAGGAGATGGGGAGAGAGAAAGAGAAAGACGGTGCACCTCTATTTTTTCCATCTGATGTTAATGACTTGGTTAAGTCATGCGTTCGAAACAGCTTAATGTGTGCTGAGTGGAGAATGAAGGTGAGAAAAACACAAGAAGGGGGGGTTGAATTGTGTTAGCTTTTCGCAGCTCTTGAAGAGTGAGAATCTAATTCCTTTAAACTCAGAGTCTGAATGGGATCAGAGTCTGATAGGGGATTAGGTTCTGATGCAGCGGAATAATCAAGAGATAGAGAGAAGAGAGAACACAAGCAATTATACAGGTTCCTTCCACAAACCGGAAGTAGTCATGTCCCCCTTGTACTTCCAAGGAGAGTTCACTAAAATGTAATATCAATTACAAGTTGCTCAAACACACAGTAAGAGACTTCCTTGCTCAAGCACGCAGGCAAGAGACTTTCTTGCTCAAAGACACAACTAAGAGACTTCCTTGCTCAAGGACGCAGCCAAGAGACTTCCTTTGCTCAAGCACGCAGGCAAGAGACTTCCTTGCTCAAAGACACAACTAAGAGACTTCCTTGCTCAAGGATGCAGCCAAGAGACTTCCTTTGCTCAAGCACAAAAGCAAGAGACTTCTTACACAATTTACAGAAAATTGATTAGAGTTGAAACACTTGACGACAATCAAATGTGTTTCAATTACAACAAAGACAGACTCTGTTTTACACAAAAGACAGACTCTGTTTTTCTGTGGAACTTAGAAATTCTAGAATACTCAGTTTGTAAGAATCTAAGTTGATGATGTGTTTTTGTTAAGACTCAGTTGAATACGAAAGCAACGCAGTGTAATTTTTCTAGTTGTAGAGTCCAACAATTCTTCAAGTCTTCTATCCTTTATATAGGCGTAGGAAAGAGACGTTGAGTCATCCAGCACATCAGGATGATTTCTGAAGCTTGATCAATGGCTGTTGATCTATTGCTTGATTTGGTAATAGTCCTTCAATTGCATAATTTGAATTCCATTCCCTTTGAAGATTAATACCGGTAGACACATTGCCAAACTGTACGAGGTAGTGGAGTAGTGGAAACATAGTTCGTACAACGTACTCTGTACTGGCCTGCATTCTTGTCTTTGTGCTTCCCACGCTCAAGTTGACTTTGAAGCTAGCCGTTACTCCATTTGAGAGTTTCTTTTGCATAGCAATGCTGTAGAAATCCTTGTTAGCAGATTATCAGATTTTGGGCTTCAGACTCACTGTAGCACTAAGCTTCTGGTAATCTTCAGACTCTCTTGGTTTTCAGATTCTGATAGTCTTTCAGACTCTCTTCGGTACAGTCTTCAGACTCTCTTTGATACAGTCTTCAGACTCTCTTCGATACAGAATCATAAGCAACAAGCTTCTCTGGATTTTTGCTCTTTAACATTGTTCAAACATAATACTTTCTAAGATATAAATCTTGATTGATATCCTGCATACTTAAACAAATATTAACAATATCCAATTGACAACTTTTTAATACCTTGTTATCATCAAAACTCAAAACGTGGTATTGCTGAACACCTTTGTTCCAACAATCTCCCCCTTTTTGATGATGATAAACATTAGTATTTAAAAGGTCAATTGTTGTTAATCTAATTAACAAGTTGACTTAAGAGTTCTGAGGTTTGTAAGCTCAGAGTCTGAGGTTTGTAAGCTCTGACTCCCCCTGAGTCTGATAGTTCTTAAGTTGAGGTTTGTAAGCTCCTCTTAAGTTCTATCCAGGTTAATTAAATTCATTTTCATAAGCAATCGAATTCATTCTCAGAATAATAAACGAATTTAGAGAACTGATTCTTAAACATGGGCTCAGAGTCTAACTAAGCACCTTTCGCAGATTTCCCTTTAACTTTTACATAGAACATGCAATGTATTTAAAAGAAATACAAATCTCATAATTTTCCCTTCTCCCTGTTGAGAAAATACAAACAAATACTTTCCCTTCTCCCCCTTTTGTCATCAACAAAAAGAAGGTTTAGAACAAGTTCCTCCCCCTTTTTAAATGACTTAAGGTAAGGGTATAAACATATTTTAAGGAAAAAATGAGATTCAGAGGGAAAAACATAGAAGATTCAGAGCATAAAAAAATGAATGCAAATAGAATCAAATAAAACTTGTATAAATTGTAAGCAAAAACAGTTCAGAAGATAGCAAACAAGAGTTACAAAATAAAACAAAACGAAAATAAACTAAGGTTGGTTTTGTTTGGCAAGATGATCCATCAATTTCTGGAGATCCTCTTGCTGTTTCTTTACCATCTCTTCCAGAGCCTCAGTTCTTCTTAAATGTGCTTCTCTTTCTTGTCTGGCTTCTTCTTGAACTCTGTACAGTCTCCTCTTCAAAGAATTATAAGCCACTGATTCTCTTGGAGTATACTGATCTTCATCAAAGAATGGTGTATCTCTAATCCTCAGAATAGGAGCTCTTTCCAAGATACTAGCTTTCTCAGCCCGCTTGACTTCTTCAACATGCTTGGCAGTGACAAGTGTTTGTTCCCTGGCAGCAGCCTTCTGAATTTTGGTGATAAATTCCAAGAACTCAGTCTTCATTGAAGAGAACTTGTCCTCATAGCTCACATTGAGGATGGGCACAAACCTTTGCTCAATAATGTTTTTGAGCTTATTGCATGAAGAAGCATATAACTCATCTATCTTGTTTGAATCAGATAAGTCAATTTGAGGTTCAGAGGTTGAGGGTAGAGAGGCTCTATAGGCTAGAAAAGCTTCAAACTCTGGGAAGATAGTTATAGGATCACAAAGAGGTTGGGGAACTCTTCTAATTTCTACTCTACATTCTGTTACAGTTTCTGATATGATATCAGAAGCTTGTTCCAGATTTTCAGAGGCTGGTTCAACAACAGGTTCTGAAAGTTCAACAGAACCTAAGATAAGACTTTCTGTAGGTTTAGGTACAGGGTCTGGTTTGGAAACAGATTCTGTAACTTTTGTTGATTTGGATTTTGCAGGGGTTTTTGGTAGTTCTCCTCCTAGATGTTTTTCAAGAGAATCTAGAGTGTCTGGAGAGTCTACACAAATGGTTTCATGTTGGGGGGATGGCTGTTTAGATTGAATGGTTACTTCAGGCTTTTCAGAAGGTTGAATTGCCTGAAGTGGTTTGAGAAATGAAGGTTGAGCATGATGGTCAGCAGGAAGATTCATAGACACTGTGATTGTGTCTTGAATTACTCTGTCCATAGTTGAATCAACATATTCAACTACTGCAGGGTCCAGTGGGTTATGAGATGATATGGGTTTGATTGGTGAGGGGGATGAATTTTTGTGGGATGGAAGAATTTGGCTTAAGGGTTTGTTGTCTGATTCTGAATCAGATTCTGACTCTTGATTCAAAGAGGAAGATGAGCTATATGCTACGTTGCCAGAGGTGCCAATGCCAGCTTCTGGAGAAGTATAGTGATCAGACACAGTAGCTTCTGATAACTCAGCTTCTGCAGTAGCTACAAGATCCTTCTGTTTAAGAGCAGAAGCAAGCAACTTAGCAGCTTCTTTGACAGTCTCTTCCTTTAATTCTTCAGCAACCACTTCTGCTGCCATTGCCTTGCCAGCATCATGTTCATCTTCAATCATAGATACAGAAGTACCTATCTTCTGTGCTACATCCTTAGCCACAGGAACCACATCCACCTTTCTCTTCTTGACCTGACTTTCTCCACCATCAGAGTCAGCATCAAAGTAATCAGCAATATCTTGAGCCATTCTGGCAGTCTCTGTCAGCCTTGCCTTTCTTCGCTTTCTTCTCATCTTTCTTAGCCTTCTTCTCGTCTTTCTTGACTTTCTTCTCATCCTTGGTTTCTTTAATCCTATCCTTAATTTCACGAAGTGCAGAGGATACTGATGAAGGCATAGGAGTTATGGTCTTAGGGGAACCAATTGTCACTCTTGGAAGAGCAGTAGATTTGATCTTTTTCTTGAGAGGCTCCTGCTTCTCTTCCTCTTCCTTGAGAACCACTTCCTTGGTCCTTTTTCCTTTGACCTTAAGAGGTCCTCCTCCAGCAGTTTCAGGAATGGCAGAATAGTTGATTATTCTACCAGTATCCTTGAAGTAATCCACCACAAATCTTGCAAGAACTTCAGGATTATCTTCTTTGGATATGGGAGGGAAGTCCATCATCAAGTCAGATTGCACATAGGATTCCCTCATATCATGCTTAGAGGGGTTGAATCTCTTGACAATCTTCATGTACTGCAGAGTCTTGCCATTTATGATTCTCCCGGTCACAGTTCCTAGATGAATATCTGATACCACACCAGATTCTGATAAGACCTTCAAGAGGCCTCCTTTCTGATAAGACCTTCAAGAGGCCTCCTTGATACAGAATCTCAGATATTAATCTTCCAAAAGGAACTTGCCTTCTGGTTTCTGATTGACTTTTCTTGATGGCCCAGCACATGTGGTGCATCACATATATGGGGAAGTTGATCTTTATTTTGTTGATGAGAAAATAAAGAAGAACTTTGTGATCAACAGACAATGTGTCTGTTCCTCCTCCTTTCTGAAGCATACTGTCCAGTATAATCTTCAAAAGCACCCTATGCTCAGGATGCATATCCACCAGTTTATTTGAGGGTCTCCCTTCAAATAATAGTTTGTTGCAGACAACAGCCCATTCACTCTTCTTGTTGACATTCCACTGAAATTTACCAGCGCTCTCCATTTGACAAGCCCTGACTACCACTTCTTCAGTGATAACTATTGGTATTCCCATCATAGCAGACCTTATTTCAAGACCATTGTACGGTCTTAAACCCATTTGGTCTCTGTTCTTGCCAGCCAGACTGGGGTTGTTTGAGATTGCAATTGTTTCTTCCAAAGTAGCTTCAGCTTTGTCGTAGACTTCTGACCTAACCCAAAAATCTCTAACAAGCTCCTGATATGTTGGTCCATTCAACATACCAAAGTAGTTCATCATTCCTTGTGATAAGAAATGAGAAGAAACGTCAACTCCATGACGACTGAGAGAACCAAAATCTACTGGAGATTCAACTTGAATTTCCAGAGTCTCCTTGATGATGTTCATTGTTCTGGGTTTGATAACGTAGGATTTTCCAGACTTGATTATGACACCAGATTGGATGAGATCACTTGCCATTAGAAGGGTTTCTAAGTGTTTGATTTGAGAACAAAAAAGTTTTGCAAAGTATTGAAAACAAGAAATTTGTTCAGAGAGAAAATCAAAGAGTGAAAAGAGAAGTGAGTTGTGTGTGTTATGTATTTATAGAGAAAGAGTTTGAAAACCGTTTGGAAAGAATAGGGGACAAACAAACACAAACAATAAATACATATAGCATGCAGCCGTAAAAGTATTGGGACAATGCGAAGGTAACTTGTTCAACGTAATGAAATCATTGCCCTTTGAGTTCTTACCCAATACAGACAGGCCACGTCTGAGAAACTATAAAGTAACTGTCACCGTAGTGGGGCAGGTGTTACTAAACTCAACAGTCATGCTTCCACTAATACGAGCTTCTGAGAGTCTAAAGATTCCTTACCAGAGTCTGAATAGTTTATCAGAAGCTTTTATCAGAGTCTCTAAAAGAAGGTCTGATTCCCAAATAGCTTCTGAATATTTTCAGAGGCGCACATTACCCAGAGACATAGCACATGTTCAAATTTTTATTTATGAAATCAAATCTTTCAACAGATAAGGGTTTAGTAAATATATCAGCCCATTGATGATCAGTATCAATGAATTGAATATCTAAAATTCCCTTTTGAACATAGTCTCTTATAAAATGATGTTTAATCTCAATGTGCTTTGCTCTTGAATGCAGAATTGGATTCTTAGACAGACATATAGCTGCCGTATTATCACAATAAATTGGGATACAGTTTTCAGTTATTTGATAGTCCTCAAGCTGATGTTTCATCCAGAGTAGCTGTGTACAACAACTAGCAGCTGAGATGTATTATGCTTCTGTTGTAGACAAAGCAATGGTTGCTTGTCTCTTGCTAGCCCAGGATATCAGATTCTCTCCCAAGAATTGACAATTGCCACTGGTAGATTTTCTTTCAATCCTGTCTCCAGCATAGTCAGCATCACATAATCCAACTAGCTTGTAGTCAGAGGATTTCTTGTAAAGAAGTCCAAGATTGGTAGTTCCTTTTAGATATCTAAAGATTCTCTTAACAGCAGTTAAGTGAGACTCTCTAGGATCTGATTGAAACCTTGCACACAAACATACACCGTATAAAATATCTAGTATGGATGCAGTTAGGTATAACAAAGAACCAATCATACCTCTATACAGCTTCTGATCAACTTTGGTACCTTGATCTTATTTGCTTAGAGTGCAGGTTGGATGCATTGGAGTATTCATTTCTTTGCAATTCTCAAGATTGAACTTCTTCAGAAGCTCTTTCGTGTATTTGGACTGATGAACATAAACTCTATCTTTGCATTGGTTGATTTGAATTCCAAGAAAGAACTTCAATTCTCCCATCATGCTCATTTCAAACTCATCCTGCATTACTTTCGAAAACTCTTTGCAAAGTGAACTATTTGTAGAACCAAAAATGATATCATCAACATAAATCTGAACTATAAGAATGTCTTTCTTCAGAGTCTTTCTGAATAGAGTAGTGTCAACTTGCCCTCGTTCAAAGTTGTTTTGAATTAAGAAATTACTTAGTCTTTCATACCAAGCTCTGGGAGCTTGTTTCAAGCCATAGAGTGATTTCTTCAATTTATAAACATGCTCTGGATGTTTTAAATCTTCAAAGCCAGGAGGTTGTTTGACATATACTTCTTCAGAAATGACACCATTAAGAAATGCACTCTTAACATCCATTTGATATAAGGTTATGTTGTGATTAACTGCATACGAAAGAAGTAACCTGATTGCTTCCAATCTTGCAACTGGAGCAAACGTTTCTGTGTAATCAATGCCTTCTTGTTGACTGTAGCCCTGCGCAACAAGTCTGGCCTTGTTTCTGATTACTTCTCCTTGTTCACTAAGCTTATTTCTGAACACCCACTTGGTTCCAATGATGTTCTTGTGATCAGGCTTAGCTACTAGATCCCATACTTCATTCCTTTTGAATTGATTTAGTTCTTCTTGCATTGCCAGAATCCATCCTTCATCTCCAAGAGCTTCTTCAACAGAGGTTGGTTCAATAACATATAATAATCCCAAGGCAGACTCTTCTTGTCTGAAATGCGATCTTGTTCTTCTGGGACTTTCTTTATTGCCAATTATATGATCCTCTGGATGTGAAGACTTGTATTTGAAAGATTGTTTGGATTGACTAGCTTGCAAAGAACCATCTTGAGCTTCATCAGAAGCTTCTTCATTAGGAACTTCAGGGGATGTTCCAGCTTCTGAAGTATCTTCAGATTCTGGAATCTGATCTGCTTCTGAGTTGTCATCAGAATCTTGAGATTCTACACAACTTTCATCTTGCACTGGAGTTTCACTTCCAGGCACTTTGTCATCGAATCTGACATGCATAGATTCTTCAACACATTGTGTTTCTGAATTATACAGCCTGTATGCCTTAGAGCGTTCAGAGTAACCTAAAAAGATTCCCTTTTGAGCTTTGGCATCAAATTTCTTTAGGTAGACTTTGTTGTTCAGGACATAACACGTACATCCGAACTGATGAAAATAAGATATGTTGGGTTTCCTTCCTTTAAAGAGTTCATAAGCTGTTTTGTTCAACAGAGGTCTAATATAGATTCTGTTCTGAACATAACAAGCTGTGTTTACTACTTCTGCCCAAAAATGCTTAGTCAGATTGTTTTCATGGATCATGGTTCTAGTCATCTCTTGTAAGGTTCTGTTCTTTCTTCTACGACTCCATTTTGTTGTGGAGTTCTAGGTGCAGAGAATTCATGAATAATTCCATGTTTTTCACAGAAAACCTCAAACGGTTCATTTTCAAATTCTCCTCCATGATCACTTCTGACTTTCAAGATTTTCAATTCCTTCTCTGATTGAATTTGGATGCAGAATTTACTAAACACAGAATATGAATCATCTTTAGTTTTCAGAAATTTAACCCAACACCATCTGTTGTAGTCATCAACAATGACTAGTCCATATTTACTTCCATATAAGGATGCAGTGCTAACTGGTCCAAATAAGTCAATATGAAGTAACTCCAAGGGTCTGGAAGTAGAAACAATCTCTTTCGGCTTGAAGGGACTCTTGACAATTTTCCCTTTCTGACATGCTCCGCAAAGAGCATCTGAGTGATAGTCAATGTCTGGTAGGCCTTTGACAAGTTGCAACTTGCTAAGCTTAGAGATTAATCTCCAGTTAGCATGTCCCAAACGTCTATGCCACAGCCACTTCTTATCACCCATTGACAAAAGGCACACTACCTTCTGATCAGTCAGTTCTGAGAATTTTATCTTGTATACATTGTTTCTTCGTTTTCCCTTGAAGACTATGGGCTGATCATCCTTGTTAACCACTGTGCAGTTGTTCTTATTAAACAATACATCATAACCACTGTCACATAATTGACTTATGCTTAGTAGGTTATGTCTAAGTCCATCAACGAACCACACATTACTGATTGAGATCAGAGAGTTACCAATGGTTCCAGTACCAATGATTTTGCCAGTTTGGTTTCCTCCAAATCCCACAGTTCCTCCCTCTTTCATGGTTAGGGTTAGGAACATAGACTTTTCTCCCGTCATGTGACGCGAGCAACCACTGTCCAGGTACCAAGCCTTCTGCTTTTCTAGTCCTTTTAGACATACCTGCAGCATCAATAATTTCAGACTTAGGTACCCATATTCTCATGGGTCCTTTTTGGTTAGTCTTAGAACCATTGAACTCCTTTCGTAAGTTATGTCTTGAAGTCATTGGCAATGTTTTCTCCCATACCTTGGGTTTGGAACTGTTTGGTTTAGGTTTCAACTTGCCTTTCACAGTTTCTCTTCTTTGAAACTTAGGCTTTAGTTTTTCAGACTCTGGCTTTTTCAGAGTCTGTTTATCAGACTTTGAATGTTTTAGAGTCTGAGTCTTTAAAGCTTTGGGTTCAAAGTTTTTCAGACCCTTTAACTTAACATTCTGAGATTTTGACTTAGTCAGAACCTTAGAAGTAGAAGTTGTAGATTCTGAATGAGTCACTGTGTTGACTTCATCAGACTTACTTACAAAGTGATTTTTCAACGCCTCTCTGGCTCCATCAGGACCAGGTTTCAGAGTCACTTCATTTGAGTTTCCTCCCATGAATCCAAGACCCTGTCCTCTGTTCTGATACGTGCTATAGATCATGGACGCAACCCTTGATCTGTCAATTCTATTAGCAATAAATTCTTGCAGAGCAACATCTTGCTCACTTAAGTATTTACAGCGACACTTCTTGATCAATAAAGAGATATTTTCTTCTTTTAAATTCTCTAATTCCAACAGAGTTGAATTATGTCTTTTTGACAGCTTATCAAGCTGTTGTTTGACTTTTTTCAACTCAGTGGTCTTAGCTTTAAAATGACCAAGAAGCTCTTTGACAGATTCTACAAGTTCAGATCTTGTGAGTTCAGAATATACCTCTGTTTCATTTTCAGAGTCTGCATCTGATTCTGCCTCAGGTGTCTCTTTAACAGATTCGGTTGTAGCCATTAGTCCAACAGCTACATTGGCTTCACCATCAGCATCATCATCCTCAGACCCTGACTCATTATCAAGATCTTCCCAGGTGGGCATCAGACTTTTCTTGATCTGCTTCTTAAACTTGCTTGACTTGAAGGTTGGCCTCTTTGACTTGGATTTCTCCTTCTGCAGTTCTGGACACTCAACAATAAAATGTTCAGTCTTCTTGCAGTTGAAGCAACCTTTCTGTTCCTCCTTTTTGAACCCCTTCCCACTGCTCTTGCTCAGAAATCTCTTATTCTTTTTAGCAAGGTACTGCATTCTGCTTGAAAGCATAGCCATTTCCTTTGCAATATCAGGATCCTCCTCTGAGCTTTCAGAAGCTGAAGATTCATTTTCAGACTCTTCAACCTTGAGAGCCTTTGAAGACCTTCCTTTTGATTTCAAGGCAATGGTTTTGGACTTTCTTGCAGAATCATGTTCATTGAGACTTAACTCATGAACCTTGAGTGAGCTTACAAGATCTTCAACACTTAAAGTGTTTAAATCTTTAGCCTCCTCAATTGCAGTGACCTTTGGTCTCCATCTAGAAGGTAAGCTCCTTAAAATCTTGCTAACATGATCAGAAGCTATATAACTCTTCTTCAGTATCTGAAGACCAGATACTAGAGTTTGAAATCTTGAGTACATCTGCTCAATACTTTCATCCTCTTTCATCTTGAATAGTTCATACTGATGAACTAACAGAAGAGCTTTAGCTTCCCTGACCTTTTTGCTTCCTTCATAGTTAGCACAGAGAGAAGCAAACATGGCTCTAGCAGTAGATTTGTCACTCATCTTCATGTATTCCGTTTTAGGAAGAGCAGTGACAAGAGCCCCTCTGATGATATGATGTTTCTTATAGATTTTCTTTTGAGCAGCAGTGTGAAGTTTGCGGTCAATGGCAGCACCTTCGTCATCAAGTTGTAAGTCACCAGCACCATCTTTAAGTATGTCCCAGAGTTCTTCATCAAGACTCATGACATAACTATAGAAGTTGGTTTTCCACCAAGAAAATTCTTCAGGATCACCATTAAACTTAGGAATTTTTCCATAATCAGCCTTTTTACTGCTGTTATTGGATCCATAGTCATATGGTATAGCAGCACCAGAAGAAGACGGTTCACTGGAAGACATGTTTTTCTCTGGATCTTTTCTGTCACACGGTTAAGTGCTATGACAACAGAGCGGGAGCTCTGATACCAACTGAAGGTGAGAAAAACACAAGAAGGGGGAGGGGGTTGAATTGTGTTAGCTTTTCGCAGCTCTTGAAGAGTGAGAATCTAATTCCTTTAAACTCAGAGTCTGAATGGGATCAGAGTCTGATAGGGGATTAGGTTCTGATGCAGCGGAATAATCAAGAGATAGAGAGAAGAGAGAACACAAGCAA
Source organism: Medicago arabica (assembly GCA_946800305.1). NCBI lineage: Eukaryota > Viridiplantae > Streptophyta > Magnoliopsida > Fabales > Fabaceae > Medicago > Medicago arabica. The sequence goes on along the minus strand of OX326965.1, from coordinate 53,595,273 downwards.
TTATACAGGTTCCTTCCACAAACCGGAAGTAGTCATGTCCCCCTTGTACTTCCAAGGAGAGTTCACTAAAATGTAATATCAATTACAAGTTGCTCAAACACAAAGTAAGAGACTTCCTTGCTCAAAGACACAACTAAGAGACTTCCTTGCTCAAGGACGCAGCCAAGAGACTTCATTTGCTCAAGCACGCAGGCAAGAGACTTCCTTACTCAAAGACACAACTAAGAGACTTCCTTGCTCAAGGACGCAGCCAAGAGACTTCCTTTGCTCAAGCACAAAAGCAAGAGACTTCTTACCCAATTTACAGAAAATTGAATAGAGTTGAAACACTTGACGACAATCAAATGTGTTTCAATTACAACAAAGACAGACTCTGTTTTACACAAAAGACAGACTCTGTTTTTCTGTGGAACTTAGAAATTCTAGAATACTCAGTTTGTAAGAATCTAAGTTGATGATGTGTTTTTGTTAAGACTCAGTTGAATACGAAAGCAACGCAGTGTAATTTTTCTAGTTGTAGAGTCCAACAATTCTTCAAGTCTTCTATCCTTTATATAGGCGTAGGAAAGAGACGTTGAGTCATCCAGCACATCAGGATGATTTCTGAAGCTTGATCAATGGCTGTTGATCTATTGCTTGATTTGGTAATAGTCCTTCAATTGCATAATTTGAATTCCATTCCCTTTGAAGATTAATACCGGTAGACACATTGCCAAACTGTACGAGGTAGTGGAGTAGTGGAAACATAGTTCGTACAACGTACTCTGTACTGGCCTGCATTCTTGTCTTTGTGCTTCCCACGCTCAAGTTGACTTTGAAGCTAGCCGTTACTCCATTTGAGAGTTTCTTTTGCATAGCAATGCTGTAGAAATCCTTGTTAGCAGATTATCAGATTTTGGGCTTCAGACTCACTGTAGCACTAAGCTTCTGGTAATCTTCAGACTCTCTTGGTTTTCAGATTCTGATGGTCTTTCAGACTCTGATACAGTCTTTCAGACTCTCTTCGGTACAGTCTTCAGACTCTCTTCGATACAGTCTTCAGACTCTCTTCGATACAGAATCACAAGCAACAAGCTTCTCTGGATTTTTGCTCTTTAACATTGTTCAAACAGAATACTTTCTAAGATATAAATCTTGATTGATATCCTGCATACTTAAACAAATATTAGCAATATCCAATTGACAACTTTTTAATACCTTGTTATCATCAAAACTCAAAACGTGGTATTGCTGAACACCTTTGTTCCAACAGAGATTTCAAAGGACAAAATTAAAATCAGCTTAAGAAAAAAATTGAAATTCAATTCGCAAAAATAATAGGAGGGAAATTTTTTTAGGGTTAAAGTGATGATTAACAATTAATGCAATAGAATTAGAGGAAAAAAAATTAGGTTAAGTGATAGCTGACCTAATAAGCTTTAAGAATAAGTGATGATAATATGTATGAATTCGGTCTTACTCTAAAAAAAATGTAAGTGTTAAGTCTTAAAAAAAATATTCAAATAAATAGCCCGTTCTCTCATTTGATCTCAATAGGTTCATGGTTTATTTTTTGAGTTGCACGTGTTTTTTTCTCTTTATAATTGATATCTCATTTTATCATTATTGTCTTATATTTTATTAGTGAACTTTATTGTCAGTTGGTCAACATTTCTTATAAAAATGACTAAAAAAATTGTTACTTTTGTTTCTAATAAAAAAGATTAGAGGGAATAGTAATATTACTTAGCATTTCAACTTTATGTCTCATGCTCTTTCAAAAAAAAAAACTCAGTATGATGTTCAATCATTGCTAACAGAGATATAACGTGTTATGTCAACACAGTTGTTAGTAGGAAAATTCTATGGTGAAGTTCTTCAATTGACTTTTTCGGTGAAGTAACCCTACAACTAATAATAACGCATCAATTTTGTTAATGATGTCATGTCATACCGGCGGTTGCATGGTATGCACCGTGTACCTTTGAGCAAATTTAATTGTACTTTAGCCCTTAAACTAATTATAATTGCACTATTTTCTTGTTGTTTTTAAAAGATCAAATTAAATTTTATGTTAACAATTAAGTTAAGAAATCTGAATTAAGTTCAAAAATAGACTTTCAACCATTCACTCGTACCTCGGACTTTACATTCATCCTTGCCTTACATTTGTATTTCAACTGTGAAGCGCGACTCATATCAAGAGTTAGAAAAGAAACTGATTTAAACTCTGAGGTAAGTTCTACTACACCTATTTTTTTCCATAGGTAATATTATCGGGATTGGTTAGGTCATGCAAAATCCATTTCGGAAATAGTTTTAGATTTGGTGCTTAGGGTTAGGGAAATTGGTGATTTAGTAGTTTCGCTGGTTCAATAGTGAATAAAACTTAGGATTGAGTAGTTTTGTTGGTTGATTAGTGATCGGTGATTAGGGTTGGTATCTTCAGTTGGTTTGATTAGGGTTTATCTCATTTTGGTTTTCATTTTTTTATACCAGATGGAAAACAACAACAATGATTTTACGGATTTTGGTTCCACTTATTATGATTATGGTTCTACCGATGTGGATTTGAATGATGATAAAACTTATCCGATGATTGTTGGGAGTCAAGGTAAATGTACTGAGAATATCGAACATAATGTAGATGATGATAGTTCTAATAATGATGGGAGTAATGGTAAATGTACCGAGAATTTTCAAGAGAATGTAGATGATGATAGCTCTAATGATAAAAGTCGAGACAATGAAAGTGATGACGATGGTTGTGCTGGTGATGAAGGTGAAGATGATGAAAGTGAAAGTGATAATAATTTAGATGATGTTGATGATGATGTATTTGTAGGTGAGGAAATGGTAAAGATAAATTCATTAACTACTCATGGAACAAGGGCAATGGAATTTGGGAGTGTTGACGAAGCTTACATTGTTAACATTAATCTTAACAATGAGATTAAGGTGATGAAAGAAAGTTACATCTATGAAGAGGATGATGGTACCTTTATGGAGTAGCAAGTTGGTGGTGATTCCATGATTGTGGTGATATTTTGGTGGCTGCTTAATCTGGTGCTTCTTTTTTGTTTAATAATTATTCATGATTTGTAATATTAATGGCTACGTGCCAAAGACATATCATTAGTGTGTAGGTTTTCCTACCACTAATGGCAGAGTGTTTAATTATGGTTTGTTTATGTTTCTGGTATCTATAACTGGTGGTTTTTCCTATTTTATAACTTGGTATTTTATAACTTCATACCATATTTTATAACTTTGTTTTCTTACAAATCGAAATGAACATAGTAGTTTTATTGGAGCTTCCCAAAACAATATAGTAGATAAATTACACTGTAAGTAACTTAAATCCTTATATTTTTGAAACCTTCATTACATTTGATGTAGTGATAACACATGACTTAAATAACACAAAACACAAAACAACAATCAATTAACAAGAGTCAATAAATAGTTAGGAGTCAATTGACAAAGAGTTAGCAAGTTGGTGGTGAGATCTTCAATCCCTTGCTTCTAAGTGTGGTAAGTTGGTGGTCCACGAAATGCTTTCATGCGGAAACAATAATTTCTCAAGAACTTCATCAACTTCATTTTATTTTCATTCCATCCATAAATATCCCTTAAGTTGATCCATATCTCAACAAAGGAATGTGTAATATCTCCATACGGTTGTCAATGAGATAAATTGTTTAGCAAATTTATTAAACAATATATAAATTGTGAACATGTAAAATAGTAGGAAGGTATAATCTCATTGATGATTTAATTCAGTAAATATTTCTCCATTATCCCTAGACTAGATCCTCACAAAAGCACAACAGTAAATGAAAATATGAATTAATTTCAGATACAAATGTAATAAATATTAGGAATATTACCAATCATAAATTTATGGTGCGTTTTATTATTTTGTGGGCTCAATTAATTAATGTCATATACAAATGAAAATAATACTACCCCCTTCCTCCCTAATTAAGTGACACAGTTGACTCTGTCACACATACCAATGCATATGTTTTATCTTTAATATTTTCAATTCTCTATTAGAAAAAAATTATGAAAATTTAATATTTAAAAAATATTCATCGAGACGAATCCAACAACATCTTATATGATATTATTTATCTTTATAGATTAGTAGAAAAATGCGGTCAAAATATGCTAGGTCAATATTACACGTCAAATAGGTCATATATTGCAGGATGGAGGGAACAATATTCTATATTGTCTATCTAATTAATTTGGTTGCACATAACGAGTGAGTAGCTTAATTCATAGGAATTTGCATCAATACGATTCTAAATGGTTGATATTCCACTAATAATCTTATTCTTTATTATTATTATTATTATTTCTGTTGTGAACTGTTAGACTACCACAAAATAAACCTATTTTCAACATATTTCCAACTTTTCTGTTGCGACCTAAAACACTCAAAACAACAGGAAATAGAACAATGGTTGGAAAAGGAACTCCAAGAAAATGTACAACAACACCAGACAACAATAACAAAAGAAAATCAACAAGGAGACAGAAAGCTACAAATCAAGATCATACAAATTCAGATGTCCAAAAAACTACAGTTGTTATGACAGAGAAATTTACAGAAACCAATAGCAAGAGCAAGGAATTCAGATCAGAGGTTATTGTGATTTCATCAAGGTACTTATCCACTATACTTTTTTACGTTGTTCTTTTTGAGTTTCACATGTCCTTAGTGTTTTCTATTTAAAATTATTGATATTCAACAGTTTCACATGGAATAATTCGTTATATGGCTAGAAACCATGCGCATTACATGTCCTTATGTATGAATGAAATAAATTCTTATAAGGCTTTAAATACATGTGCTTACATTTCCTTAGATTTTGATTGAATAAATCTTAAAAATATACGTGTTTACATGTCCTTATATGGATAAAATCCATGTGCATTACATCAGTAGAGTTTTATGGAGTAAATCCTTATAAGGCTTTAAATATATGTGCTTAAATTTCCTTAGATTTTGATTGAATAAATCTTAAAAATATATGTGTTTACATGTCCTTATATGACTAGAATCCATGTGCATTACATGTCAGTAGAGTTTTATGGAATAAATTCTTGTAAGGCTAGAAATCTATGTACTTACATATCCTTTGAGTTTTCTGGATATGCTAATAATAGTGTTTTACATTTCTTTTTGTAATTGATTGATTAGTCGCCAAAGTACCCATTACAACAGTGGTAAAGATGAGGCATAAAATTACGACTCAACAACATCGACATCAATCGCAGGCCGTGGAAAATCCATCAAGAAGATTGCTCAGATAGAAAAAAAAAAGGCTCAAAGTCCAAGTTTAAGCTTACTATGGACTATCAAACAAATCCAGCTCCTCCAATTCTCAATCAAAGTAAAGGAAAATGGTTACTTGATGATTTACAATACAACAAAATTAACAAAAATTTGTTTTGCAAACCAGAAGAAGAACGATCAAGACTTTTACTTGAACTACCAACCATGGACTCTTATCGGATATGACGGCTTGATTATTGGTTTCGAAATTCCTGAAGTAAGTTAGATTATCTATAAGCCATTAACATCTATATATTTTCAAATTCCTGAATTTAGTTTAATGAATGTTTGAAAACTATTTAATTGTGCAGTGGATACCAATTACATTCAGACCACCATCAAGTATGACAATGAATAATATATGTGCTTACACAACAGCATACTTTTTCATGTCTGATGAGGAAGATTCAAATGGGTTAGTGATTTATATATATTAATTAATATAATATCTCAATTTTCATTTAGTATAATGTGGTTGATCATATATGGTTGCATTTCATTATGTTTTGTAGTGATGAGGTTTTGATCATATCAACAACGGGCGTACATGGGGATATGAAGGCTCTAAAAACACTGATGCCTAGATGTCCTGTTGATCAGGAGGTGATTTTTGTTTAACAACTACAAATGAAAGACGAACTATCTCATCTGAAATGTGATTGTCATCATTTGCAGGTTATAAATCTGGTTGCTTCAAGACAAAATTGGTTGTTGGCTTCTATTAGCAAGGCGAACAAAGGGTGGTATATGCCTACGTCGTTTTCAGTACTAGTTTCTGATTATCATTAGATATAATATCTCATAGCAATATATATTTGAAATACTTAAAGACAATTAACAAATTATATTCAATACAACAATGTGCTTTGGACTGGCATCATAACCCTAACAAAATGAGGCGAAGATATCAATCTAGCTTAATGTCAAACACAAGTTCTGTAACCAAGGTAAATTACGTGTAGTTTTGCATTAAAACTGATTCACCCCATCATAACGATAACTTATTTATTAGTTGTTTTTTCAATTTTTTTCAGATCTTTATCCCTATTAATGATAGGGGAATTTACCGGTATCTCATGATTGTTGATTTTTTGGAGAACAAGATAGTTTTGTTGGAGTCTTTACCTTGTCAAGAAAGACAAGGTCATAGACGTCGTGAAATGCTGAAGCTGGTATGTGATTTGGTATTGATTAATTATTGTTTTTTTTGGTCCAGTTAATAAATTTTCTAATATATTACAAGGATTATTTCTTGAGGAAATGTTGAGTCATAAATCTTTCAAACAAATCAACATACTCTCTTCAACAATACTAATTTCAAACTTTTGTCTAGTTGAACCAAGATGTCTTCAACGTCAACGAAGTGGATCGTAATTATCAAACTTCTAACTATTTATAATTGATATGTAATAACTATTTTGATTGTGTTTTGATGATAATCTCTTGTTATAGAAATGATTGTGGAGTGTTCCGTACTGATTACGACAAAATCAATGTAAGTTAAGCTGTAGTCACTAAAACATCAGTATGATTGTATCATTGAATTAAAATATAAATGGTCTTGTGTATATTGTTTCAGGTTGTGACTACTACAAGAATGAAACTTGCACTTCAATTGGTACTATGTGCAAACAATGTGTTGTCAAAAGAGGTGTTATCAAAGGCTGCAGAGTATTGTCTTACCAGGAAGCAAAAAGAAAGGCGTTGGCCAAAGTTTGAATGAAGATGGAATATGAAAGTTGTTGTCTTATTTGCTTAGAGTTTTAAGACTTTATTGATGTTTTGGTTGTAATTTATGGTCTTTTTTGGTCCATATTTGACATTGTTTCGGTGACATGCAATACAATCATGGTCTTTTGTGTATTTTGTTGCATTCTATAAACATATACTATGGTAATTATGTGAGCATTCTATTTACATACCTGTATCAATGTCGTTTATGCTGATTTGATATCTGAACCATTTTACTTCCTTTTTATGTTAAATGACTTGAGCATTCCATCTTCATATTATTGATACGATCTGTATGAAAATATAACAAACATTAGATTATCAATGCCACACGAATGTATCCATTATATAACCATATGTTTGAACCAATTGCAAAGTTAGTAGTAAGAAAACCTATTTTATCAGACAAAAATGCTTCTCGTTATTCAATTTTAAAAACATAAGATAAGTGTAATCGACAATAAACTAAAGTTACCGTATTCATGTGTCATTTGGAGTTGAGTCCAATATACACTATAGACTTTCAACAAGTTGTTTTCTTAATATGCAGGCAAGAATCTAAGAACATAGAATAATAAATTGACAATTCTTTTGTTTCGCAATTTTCCACTTCGTTTTAATAGGGTACTATCCAAAATCAGAAACATGAGCTTCAAGAAAAGAACTTCATACAACAGGGAAAACCCACCCAGGATTGCTAGAAAATAGAAACCACAATTAAGACTTAAAACGTTAATCCACTAAGTTCCAGACCAAAATTGGGAAAATTGAAACCCTAATTGAGAATATTCAAAATTCATACACCATAAGAATCCCCAATCAGAATCGCATGAAAATCAAAATCACAATTAAGACATAAAACGTTAATCCACTAAGTCACATTCCATAATTGGGAAAATTTAAACCCTAATTGAGAATATTCAAAATTCATACACCATGGAAATCCCTAATCAGAAGCACCTTAGATTTATTGCGATCGCAAACAACTTTGAAGTGCAACAACTTCTGACAGACTAGCCCACAACGACGAACACAAGATGAACCTCACGTGAAGAAAAGGATTCGACAGAAGAAGAATGACTTCACAAAGGTGGACCATACGAAGAATATGATGGATTTTGAAAACATGATACGAAGAAGATGATGAAGACGATTGATTTTGTGGTATGAAGAAGATGATGATTTTAGTGGACTTTGTAGTGTGAAGAAGATGAAGTAAGAAGGTTAAATTCAAAAAACACAAAAATAGAAGAGGGAGGGAAATTTTAAAATGTAAATATTGATTTTAATTAGTCAAAATAATAAATTTAATAACTTTTGTAAATTAAATAGTTAAAATATATGTAGGGTCAAAATTGCAATATTTAAAAGTTTTCATTCTACTTACGATACTGTAGACCGCATACACTATAACATGATGTAGGTATCTGACGTGTCATGACTTGGAATTTAATTGATTGAATTGAACGATTTTACCGAAAAAGTCAATTTCTCAACTTCACGACAGAAGCTCCTTTGTTGGTATCAGACAAAAAAAATAGTAACTTATTGGGATCAATGGTTTCCACAAATAGTAACTTTCAAAAAGAAGTTTATTTAAAAATAGTAACTAACATGTATAACTCGAAAATTCAAGAGGGTGTGTGTATCTTTACCGTATGGTATAACATGAAAATTTCACGTATATGAAACTAATTTGAAGTCGATGATAAATGTTAGTAGAAACTAATTTGGGAATTATCTCAAGACTATAATTGTGCTTGATTTTGAGGTTGGAATCTCGTAGTTATAGTTTCAATAACAATTGGATTACATAAGAGCATGTTTGTCCACAAATTATTACAAGTTATTCTAGAGAAAAAACATTATTCTGATTTTAATTGTGTATGTTTAAGCTTTTGAAATTAAATGGAATCTAGAAAAAATTATAAACTGTTTTTCAGTAGCTTCTGAAAATTTTCCGAATTTTAATTAGTGTTGTAGATGAGAGAGAATATTTGAAAATAATATTGAAACAAAAAGCATATATTGAAACAAACTCAACCACAAAAAGCATTGTCTTCCTGTTAGTCCAATAAGTCATGAACCTTTTTGTCTATCAAAGAAGTCATGAATTATGCAAGTCTTATCTGTTACTACAACCCTAAGTAATCTGTGTATCTGTCTGATATATAAATAATCCAACTAGCTTGGTTATGGCAGTGGGGAAATTAAGTTGCCGTTGCATAATACTAATTAAAATAATAAAATAAATCAAGCTTGTATTCATGCCATGTTATCAGGAACATGACAATCCAATCATCATAAATGATGGCAGCCTGGACTTGTGCACAACACAAGCTAACATGTTGGAATGTTACACTTTACTTCACATAGACATCTATGCCAATTTCTCTTGTTTTAGGGTTATATAGCACTTAACCTTTAGATCGAAGACATGTCGGTGTCCCGACACGAAGACAAAACCAATATATGTAATTACATTGAATTACTTCTATTTTTTCAAATTATTATTGATGTTTTACATGTCATTATCGGTGTTGAATCCGGTGTTTGTGTCTACTGTATTAGTGTTCCTTAAGCTATGTCAGTCCTCTGATGAACCACACTAACTTGACAATACCAAATTGTAGTTAGCACCGAAACCAAACTGAAATACATATACTGTTTATTTCTCTAATTGCAACATATATTGTAAGTAAGTTGTACCACAAGAAGAAATACTAGTGCCAACAGAACTAAGCTAAAATTATATATGTTTTTTGCTACAAATGAAAACATCACTTGTGGCATAAGAAGATTCTTAAAATGATACAATGGCCCGGCACTCAAATCAGCAAAACTTGATCATACTCTCCTTCCCAATAAGTAAAATCCAAAAAAAAAAAATCAAAATTTGTACATTTGATATGACACTATATATATTTGACCCAGAAAATGATTTGCTTCAGTAAACATACAATCTATAATCTAAATGTACAAACAAACCATGCCGTCATTGATCCAAATCTGAACTCAAAATCCTAGAGGCAGAGCTTCTTTCATCCCTAGAATGATTAGAAGAATGGCGTTCACTTTCCATTTGTTCACTTCCCATTTCTAACGTGAACGATTGGTAACCTGTCGGACTAGAGAGCTGACCGGAGCCACAAGCACTAATAGATCTCTCAATATCAAGCCTCCCCGCAACAAGAGGAATTGGTCGTCCGGGTATCGAGGGCACTAATTCATCATCAGTCTCCATCATTTTAACAACCTGATCCATTGTTGGCCTAGCATATAACTGTGGATGAGAACAAAGTACCGCAATCAAAACATACTTCTCAAGAACTTGATCTGAACCTTGTTCTGGCATCCCATCTTCAATAACATCCAATGCCTTTCCCGTTCGAACCAATGACCAAGCCCAATCAGTCAAAGCAGAAGGTTGTCCGTCATCGTTCGTTTGAAGAGCCTTTCTTCCACTCAATAGCTCAAGAAGGACAACACCAAAACTAAATACATCACTCCTTTCTGTTAATTGTCCATACAAAGCATACTCAGGAGCAACATACCCCATAGTTCCAGCAACCCTAGTACTCATATGAGTCATTCCCTCAGGATTAAACTTTGCAAGTCCAAAATCAGCAACTTTAGCTTCAAACTTATCATCCAAAAGTATATTATTAGCTTTAATATCCCTATGAATGATAGCAGGTTGAGCTCCATAATGCAAATAAGATAATCCCCTAGCAGTTCCAAGAGCAATCTTCTGACGAACCGGCCAACTAAGTTTCGCCCCATTAGATTCAAACAAATGATCATGAAGACTCCCATTTTTCATCAAATCACAAACAATAATCCTCTGGTAACCCTCTAACCGCGTCGTCGCACTACAATAACCTCTCAAAGCAACAAGATTCACATGCCTAACACTAGCAATAACCTCAACCTCATGCGTGAAACTAGTATCACCAGCAGCAGAACAATTCTTAAACCTCTTAAAAGCAACTTCACTTCCATCATTCAACAACCCTTTATACACATTCCCATAACCCCCTTTCCCAATTATATTATCTCTATGAAAATTCTTCGTCGCCTTCTTAATATCATCAATTGTAAACCTAATCAAAGTGGTACTATTATCCATTGAACCCAACCCAGAAACCGAACCCGACTCACCAATATTAGCACCATGATCCTTACCATCCACAATTGCCTTATCATTAAATTTCCTATAAGCCCAAAACCCGAAAACTATGGACAACACAACCAAAACAGAAACAATTGAAACAACAATAGCAACAATCTTTTTCTTACTACCAGATGAACTTCCTGAAGTAAAATCAAGTTGAAATAAACACTTAACAGTACCAGGATCAGACGGTCCAAATTGATTTGCAAAAGCTGCAGCATAAATTGAAGGATAACCAGTACAATCAGATAAATTACCAATGGGTTGACCAAGAGAAGGTAAACCAGATAAACTAGTAGTACAAAGAGCACAAGGTGAGTTATCTTCAATTGATTGGTTACAATTTGATTGCATATTTTGAATACTAGATTTAGGAACAAGTGTTTCAAATTGTTGTCTTGTAGTAACGTTGACACAACCTTGTGAGATCCATTCAGTTTGGAAGCCACAAAAAGGACGAATGTTGAAGGTTGGTTCGAATTCGTTGATGTAGGATTGGAAAGAGTCCCAGCATGGTGTGGAAGAGTTTGAGGGAGGGATGAAAGAGTCGGTGCGGCGGAGGTAGTCGGATTGGACAAGGCGGAGGGCTTGCCGGATGAACTGGCATGGTGTTGAGGTGAAGGAAGATGGTGGTTTTGAGGTGGCTACGCCGCCGCTGAGGGTGGTTAAGAGGGTGAAGTTGAGAGGACACGTGGCGGAGTGGGAAGTTGCTATAAGGGTGGTGAAGATGAGGACGAGGATGTTCATGTTCATGTTCATGTTCATGATGATGTTTTTGTTTTTTGTTTTGAAAGAATGAAAGTGTTGTGTGAATGTGAATGTGAATTGGTGGAGGTGGTTAGTGGTGGTAATAAGATATTGTTGTTTTCAACGATCTTGTTCCTGGTCCTTAAAGAAGACAAAACCAAAAAGGAACAACAAGTGAAATATGTATGAAACACAAACACAAACACAGACACAGTACGTATGTAGTAGAAAAGAAACTAGAAAGGCTGCTAGCTTTTTTTAGTTACGACTCCAAGATTTGATTTACTGTGAAACAAGACAAAAGAAAATGAATCTATTGCATGTCTTTGTCTATGTTACTAGGAGTTGTTCTTTTCTTTCTTCTTAAAATCAATCATCTAGAAACCACTCACCATATGCTATAACATTAATATTAATATTAATTGATTGACTTTCAATAAATAAAAAACATTAGTTATACATGAAAATTGAAAGTTGGAAATGACTTGCATGGTCAGATATTAGTTCATACATGACAATATGATATGAAAATAATAGATTGGTAAAGAGGTTATTAGGGTAAATAATATTTAAATTCTCCAAGTTAATATGACCAAATAGCTGTCCTTGTTACATGGCATTAGATCCCAGGTAACATAGATTCCACATAGTACTATAATACTATTACACATAGATATAGAAAATTAAACTGAAGTTGAAAATGATAAAAGATAACGAACTTATGTAGATAATTCTCGATTTAAAACATGCCTGACTGTGAATGAAATCTTCACAACTTTGATCTCAAAACAAAAACCCTTCTATTCAGTTCCAAATTTTGTTTTTCTCTTCCCTCTTTATTCTTTCTTTTAAGACAACACATTGAATTTTAGTTCGTTTCGGTCTGTATAGCGAAACAACATCATATCCGGTTGGTTGATCTAATATAGTCACTGAATTCAGTGTTTAAAGTCTGCACAGTAAAGATTTTTATTAAAATTCCAATTTGTTATGCTTAAAAATACCAACGACATTGATGCAATTATTCGGAGTACTTACCAATTATGTGACCCAGTTGCAACATAATTAGTCGGAGTGACTTCAAAAAGTTCAGGATTTTACATGCCTAAATGATAAGTATGCTGAGATGGTAATCGGCTCAATCTCATTGCTTCTTAGTAATAAGCTATTATGAAGAAAAGATTATTATCAAGGTATGTAAACAACGTTAACATATATGTATACAGCTACCCCAAATAATTATATTTGTAAAAATAATAAATCTTAATGCGTATCACATAGTCACTTATCTCAGCTGAACAAGAAAAAGAAGATTTTCCCAAAAAATAGTAAAAATAATAAATCCTAATGGGTATCACATTGTCACTTGTTTATGTAAAGATAGAGTTTGAATTCTATAATTTGAACCGGGTATTTGAAATTTAAATTATATAATTTGAATAATGTTAGTACAAATAACTTAATGTGAATGAAATGAAAACGTATGGAATTCGAATGAGGAAGGTTTTAAAGTCACATTACCATTGTGTTCATATGAAAAATAGTGTGCATGGAGTTCTCATCTTGAACACGATTTAAACCAATTTTTATGATGTTTGATTAACCGTAAAATTGAATCCCTAAAATCATGGCTCTATACCTAAACAATCACTTCAAATCCACGAATTGGAGCTTCTACGGTAACTTAAAGCTATTTGGTGATGAATACATTTTCTCTGATTACCCATTACTTCTTTCACGTTTTTCTACAAAGTTGGTCAAATCGATGATTTTGTTGTCTCCCTCCCTCCTAACGAAGTTGAAATTGAATTTTTTTTTTTGGTCAAAAGGAATTGGGCTCTTAGAGCCCATTAATGTTCCATTCTTGAACTATGCTCTCTCCCATCACATTTTGCTCGTTCCCAACCAAACTTTCCAAAAAACTCATACGTGAGTTAACTCACGCAGGGGTATTTTAGGACGTTTGGTTGGGAGCAAGTTTAATGTGATGGGAGAAGAGCAAAATCCTCCCTTCTTAGACAAACTCATTAAATGACAAAAAGCGGAGAAGAAGTAGAAATTTTATACTTTTTATTTTACCAACAAGCAAGATAATTTACTTTTATTAATTACCTTTTATACAAAATATTACTTAGTACAAAATCACCCAAATGGGGGTTGGTGTAAATGTGTAATAGCTAAATGCCCCACTAATGGAAATTTTCTTATCTGGTGAAAATGGATTAGAGCCACCAACCAGAATAATCAAATAATTTATTTTTCTTGTGACTCAATCACCAAATAATGTTGACCCTGCTTAAACCTCAATCAACCAACTATTCAACGCATAAGAAATAGATTCATTCACTATGTTTATCTAAAAATATACTATGATTCTTTTTGTTTAGAAAAAGTGAAAGGAACTCTAGACAGATAATAAAGAAGTCTATAGCACGAGATCTATCTTTCAGCCCTTCTAGTACTAAATAAATTATAGGATCTTTATTTTTGTTGAGGCAAACATATATAGGATCTTTCAACATGAAAAACGATATAATCATTTTAATTACGTTCTCTAATAGGAATAGGATTCGATTCTGTTAGATCAATTGTTAACAAATAAATAAATAACTATTTCTTTATATTACACATGCATATATATAACAAATAATTATAAGAGTGTTTCCTTCAATAAGCTAGCAGAGGTAACATTGAATTTGAGGCAAAGTCGCATATTCCCCTAGAAGACTCCTTCATGTTACAACCAGAACAATAAAAAAATGATTTCATATGGAGGTATGATTAAATGTGGACCCTTGAAGTTGATTTGCTGGCTAAGAATGCTCTGTGTAATAATAAAAAACAACTATGATATTGAGTGTCGTAGTTCAGTTTCTTGGCTGAGGGGTTTGGTTTTTTGTGTAGTGATCGATTGTGTTAATTACGCTGAAATGATAGCGATCATGTTAATGTTTATTACTACTATACTTTTTCAGAATTGGTGGCACGTTACGCCATTTACAGATATATGAATACGATTTTAAGGAACAAGTTAGCAGTCACAGTTGATTAGATTAATTAATTAATCCAGCATGTACATGTATTATTATTAGGGTTTTTGTGTTTGGATGTACTAGTATGACTGTAGCATATCATCATGGAATTATTTTATAAGAATACCATCTTGTTAATTAATAGTGTTTAAAAAATAATTATTGAGAAATATAAAATATTATTCTGTTTAATATGTTAAAATTTGTATCATAAACTACATTCTGATTTTATTTTTTTTAATTTTCAGAGTTTTAGCAAAGAAAAGGCAGGGCCTCTCTGTCTTGGACTTGTCTATATCTATATATAATTATTACTTATAGTACAATAATGACGAAGATTATAGTGTGGCCACACGTATAGTAACTAACTTGTGGTATTCTTTTTAGTATCCTTCTTTAATAAAGGTCCCTAAACATTTTTTAATTGCCATTTTGAATGAGGGGAAACGGAATCTAGAGGAATGTTCTGTGTTTTATGTCAAACAGGGTTGATATGCTTCCTTGATGTGGATTTTTGCAATTAAATTGGGTATGTTTTTTGTTAGACAAAAAAGGGATATGGTTATTGGCTAGATAGGTTATATGAATCTTCTTAGCAGCCAAGCTGATGTAGTGAGTTTATTTTAATTTTTATGATGATAACATGAAGTGATCTAAAACACGCGTGAATTTGAACACCACATTTTCATTTAAAACAGAGACATTAGGTATATAAGTATTTAGTTTTAAAAGAGTTAGGTATATAAGTATTATATGTTGTTCAACGTCTATTCTTCTATTAAACATGGAGCTTTTAACCCACACTTGATTCAACACCAAAAACACTTGCGTTCCTCCAACAAGCCAAATCGGGTTCTACCATTGTTGGGACATGCATGAGAGCTTACACTATGTATATCAACATAATAATTGGCTAAGAACAAAAAAATAGTGAAGAATGAGCATTTGCAAAGACCAAGTAGGGTTCAAAGCTGGCAAATTGAACAACCGCCAACACAGACTTCGAATCCACGCACCAACAATTTCCTAAAAACAACAAGTAAAAAAGTTCTTTCGAGCATAACGGCCCAAAAGCAATCGCAAGGACTGAGACATATAAGGTGACAATGAATACTAGTGAATCAATAGATTGCTTCATTATTTTAGTTAAGGAAGCAAACTAAATTTATGCGAGTGAGATGAAAATTAGAAACATATTCTATTGTTTAAATAACAAATCAAGTTTTTATAAAAAAAAATGATGTAATTAATACTTTATCAAAAGTAAAAACTTATGTTTTTAAAACAAAATTTATATTTCCTTTAAAAATAAAAATAAAAATAAT
The DNA here is from genome assembly GCA_946800305.1 of Medicago arabica. NCBI lineage: Eukaryota > Viridiplantae > Streptophyta > Magnoliopsida > Fabales > Fabaceae > Medicago > Medicago arabica. The sequence continues at coordinate 53,578,938 of OX326965.1, read as the reverse complement.
TATTAATTTTTTAACTAATGCTCCGTCCAAGACGGTTGGTAAGACCCAATTAAAAGCAACACAAAATATAAAAGCAGTCACCGTTGCCCTAGAAGAAGAAAAAAGTGACCAATGATCGTAAATATTTAATTAAGAAACCTACTTAGGTTGGTTAGTATTGACTTGAGATATGAAAATGTACTCCTCCTCATGATCTCAGGTTCGGTTCTCCGGTGTCAATTTGAGTGAGTTAATTTAACTTCTTAAAAAATAAAATTAATGAAGAAGATTTTCTTTTGAAATAATTTAATTAAGAAGATATATCGTGTTAGTCATGTTACAATATAATAAATTCTTTGACAAGGAAGTGTAACAATTTTGGTCCTGTTAAAAAATATAAATAAATTATTGACCTAGAAAAATTGCACTACAAAAGAAAATCTAAACGAGGCGATAGCTATCTGCACAGAGCCAAGCATACAGTTAATGCACTAATATGTTAGAGGATATAGAGCCATCTGATTTGACTAATTGTGAAATCAATTGATTGCCAATTGACAACAACCTTTATAATGGAGTACCCAAACACTAGTACGACTGAGAAAACATTGTAAATTCAGGAAAATGAAATGTTTATTTTTTTTAGAGGAAAAATGAAATGTTTAGGAAATTTTGATAAAGTCAAAATTGCATTTTTTGAATTCATAAACTTTCACAGCACCAATTTCCACGTGAGATATCCAAAAAGAGACCACAAATGCATAAAGACACGAGAGCCGTCTCTGACCAATGAAGCAACCGTGACAATGATAAGGATGATTTATTATAACCTTAATTTTTTTAGGAAAATGTTAACTTGTGCACTAAAAAGTTTAGAAACTAAACATAGAAACTTCTTCTTGAAAATTATGCATTCAATGTATTAAAAATTGTGAATTTTATCTTTTCAATACAAAAATTACTTTTTAATTCTATTTTTATATTCTTAATTTGTGTCCTAAAGACACACGTTAACATGACTCTTTTTTATTCTAACCTTAATATCCGTAATATAATACCCCACAAAAAAATAATACTCCTATATCATAAAACATTAAACATATTTTTTCTATAAAAAAAACATTAAACATATTTTTTCTATAAGAAAAACATTATATATAAAAAACGTGCAAAAAGCGCATGAAAATCAAGTTGGCATGGCTGATGGCTAAAGCTACTCTCCTCAATAATCCAAACTTTTTATTTGCATAATTCTTCCCATCTTCAAATCTCATTTCTTAATCTATACTCCTAAAATATTATTATTTACACCCAAAAATGTATATATCAAAGATAACACTCCAACCCAACCTATTGAATTATTACCTTTTTTGTTACAAACAAGGGATGATATTTTGTAATACTAAAAGAAAACTCAAGTCCCATGTTTATTTTATAACATTTACTTTCTAAATTGATTTCAGTCGTTGAACACTTTATTTCTTATCTTTCTTTTCGTTATATCATAAAACATATCACATCGATTATTACTACTCTACGTTACTCGTTTTGCTATTTTTTTATGGCTAACTTGTGCCCTAAAGAACTCATTAAAGAAATATACCTAAAAAAACTTGTGCATTCAATTTTTTAAAAGTTAATATATTATGTTTTCCCAAGCAAAATTGCTCTTTTTGAGTTCCTTTACATGTACCCTTATAACGCAAGTTAAGCTGACTTTTTCTTTATTCATTCGTAGATGTGTTATTTAGGTGTATGTATATCCATAAAATACTTTCTAAAAATAAAAAAGGTGTGCAAGAAACATTGTGACTAGTAGCACTAGGAAACATTGAAAAGGGTAATGATAGTAGTTGTTTGTTGAAGCGGAGAGGTCAAGTAACTGTAAAATAGCAGCTTCTAATCTTCCTCTCTCTCTCTCTCTCTTCTCTCCACTTTTTTCTTATTGTTCTGTTTTCCTCTGTTTCTCTCTGTTCCATTTTTAAACTGAAAAACAATTCTTCTTTTTCACTCCACCTGTTTCATTCAATCTTTTATCATCTTCACAAGTTTCTTTTCATACTCAACTTCTGTTGTGAATTGCATAGCAATCTTTCTGTTTTAGGTCTCTTCAAATAATGGTTTTTCTCTTTTCCTTTGGTTTATCCTATCCCTTGGGATTCTTTGATTCTTACACTTCCTAAATATTTCCTTTTTCTCTTTTCCTATTTCATTTTCCAATCTTGGATTCAATTCCTATTCTGCCTAATTTTTCATTTGATGGACCATTCTTAATTTATCATCTTGGTTACTTTTTGTAGCATATAAGTTATATATTTTCATTCCAAGAACAAAGTAAGAAAAACCCATCAAGCTTTTCTTAAGCTTTATACATAATTTATCTTTCACCATGAAGGAAAAAGTGGATTCACCTATTACAGTTCTTGAGGACTATTTCAGAAGTTCAGATTCAGAATCAAGTTCTTCCAAAGAACCTACTTTGGATTCTGAGTCTCATGATGACATTTCAAAACCTGTTTCAAGGTGGCATTCGTTTCGTCAATTGTTGAAAACCAGATCAAAGAAACAGTTACCTGCATTGAATCATCCTCTTAATGGACAATTCTCAAGAAGTATGAGCAGAAGCATGAGGGAAAGCATTCTTCCAAGTTGCCTCACTCTTGCAAATGCAACTTCAACACCTTGTAGATCACCATGGAAAATCTTTTCTCATCATGATATACAAGTTGCAACCAATAATTTTAGCCAAGGTATGCACTATGCTACGTGAAATCGTAAATGTTAGTAAGTTAGTGGTTAAGTTAGTTTTCATGGTTTGAAACTAGGATTAATTTACCAACCGAGCTTTCTGCGTGGGACACATGATTTCGATTTTATTAGATTTGTTATTAAGGTAACATTGAGTGTTGCTTGTTTTGAAATTTACTACAATAAGTTTGGTGCAGAAAATTTGATTGGAAAAGGTGGTTATGCTGAAGTTTACAGAGGTTGTTTGCCTAATCATCGATTAGTAGCAATCAAACGGTTAACAAGAGGAACTGCTGATGAAATTATAGGAGACTTTTTATCGGAACTCGGTGTAATGGCGCATGTAAACCATCCCAATACAGCTAAGCTTGTTGGTTATGGAGTGGATGGAGGAATGTATTTAGTCCTTGAATTGTCTGAAAAAGGGAGTCTAGCTTCAGTGTTATATGGTATTGAATCTATTGATTAATGACTTAAATAATTTTGTTGAGCTGAAATTGCACTGACACGACCAATAATTGTAGATCTCTGTGTTAGATGAAGATCAAACGACTCTTGTTTTGAGCTATATTTTTTAAGTTGATTTTGTGGAGTCACAATACGAGTTGTCTGATCTTCATTCAACGACTAAGAATCTCGAGAGTGCGTGACCGTGTACTTTTTTTAATCAAATTTTTATCTCTTTCTTCTGACATTAGGTTCCAAGGAGAAGGTACCATGGTGTATTAGGCACAAAATTGCAACAGGAACAGCAAAAGGTATATTATATCTTCATGAGGGTTGTCAAAAAAGATTTATCCACAGAGATATAAAGGCTGCAAATATCTTACTCACAGAGGACTTTGAGCCTCAGGTATATATGCTTTGGATTCTTTTATGTTTACCTTACAAACAAAGTTTGATATAAATTTTGATTCTGCAATTGATTCATCTGTACAATAGCATTTTTGTATTTACCTTATAGACAAAATACAATTTTTTGGGACCAAATCTCTCTTTCTACATCACCTTTCTTGTCTCGTGATCTATTTTTGTTTTGTTACATGTTATGTATTGTTCCATTTCAACATATTTACAAAACTTTTAGTGCCACATTTAATATGTTCTTTTAATATATTTTTTTTGGCGCAGATTTGTGATTTTGGCCTAGCAAAATGGCTGCCAGAGAATTGGACTCACCATAACGTTTCAAAATTTGAAGGAACTTTTGGGTTTGTAACCTTCAAATTAATTATTACTGTACTTTCTGTAATAGTAAATTTTTTGGCTTCCCATTAGTATTAAATATTAATTAACTCATCAAGTTCAATTTATGATGACTTTCCACAGCTACCTTGCTCCGGAGTATTTACTTCATGGCATAGTAGATGAGAAAACAGATGTATTTGCATTTGGTGTATTACTATTAGAATTAGTCAGTGGGAGAAGAGCACTTGATTATTCACAACAAAGCCTTGTTTTGTGGGTATAGTTTCTTAATTATTTACACACAAATATTATGCTCATGTGCAACCTAGCCTTAAATAACCTTGAGAGATTGTTGTAAGAATAGGACTCTAGGCATTAATTTTGTTTCCTCTTAAATGATATTTTCAGGCAAAACCTTTGTTGAAAAAGAATGATATAATGGAGCTAGTAGATCCTTCACTAGCAGGCGAATTTGACTTTAGGCAGATGAATCTTATGCTCTTGACAGCTTCTTTATGCATACAACAGTCCTCCATTCGCCGTCCCTCTATGAGACAGGTACGTCGTCTATCTATCTATTTATCGATCAATATAAGAATGGCTCAATGTACATTCATCTCTGTATATTTTTAAGCGAGTTTCACCATTTTGGTGTAGGTTGTGCAGCTTCTGAACGGAAACCTTAGTTGCTTCAAGGCCATGAAGAAATCTCGATTGCCATTCTTCCGAAAAGTATTTCAGGAAGAACTCCTTGATTCTGATTAATAAGTGGAATAGAAATCACATGATTTTAAGCAACTGCTCTAAGGAGTTTGTGATTAATGAATGAGTTTCAGCAGCTAGAAATTGTCTCATCAAACACAAAATTTTGCACTTTGGAATGCACAACCTATGTACATAATACTAGTAGATTTTTTTCTTCTTCTTCCCTTTCTAAGCAATAGGATACCAAATACTTCCAACAAAATATAAGCAACAATGGATTAAAAAATATTGATGTATTTGGTCAATCAAATATATCAGCTTTCTTTGATCATTTTGTTTATATTTTGCTGCAAAGAGTAGTTTTGTAAATACAAAGAAATATTGTAATACCGATGAGTCTTAACTCACTTGGTGCCTCTCTTCATCTATAAGATTAGGAGATGCAATTTGTGAGTAGCTCAATCTCTCCATGTTTCTATTCCGTCCCACGTCGATATAGTAAAGTCATTTTAGTAAAAAAAAATTACACATTTTTTTTTCATTCTACAATTTTTATTTTTTTGAACAAATTAAAATAATATATGATATTAACAATTGTGATTTACCTTGCACAAGATGTGCAAAAGGCAAACCAACCAACAGTATTTACAGTAACAAGGTGCAAAACAAGCACCACCAAAACAACTGAGACAGAGAAAAAAATTACAAGTGGATGCCCATACAGAGAAGGGGTTGATTCCACCAGTCATGATATCTGTAGCTAAATAAGCTTTGCTTTGATTTCAACCATAAAAAGGAGTTTAGTTTAACCTTTGCCACTAAAGTGGAAGTATTAGAAGCCACATTTTTAAAAACACGGTCATTCCTTTCCTTCCAAAGAGTCCAAACAGAGGCAAAACAAATGATTCTGAAATACACATGAGTTGATCTAGGCAACCGCGCCATATTAGTAAATTGAATGTAATGTTGGCGAAGATCACCTGAGGAAACCGAATGAATACTCAACTAGAGGCAAACATGATCCCAAAGAGTGCTTAAAATGTCACAGTATAAGAACAAATGCGCTGTTGTTTCCAAAGTCCCACATCCTGACACACAGACCGCATCTTCTTGATGGAGAACATGTCGTCTCATCAAATTAGCCTTGGTAGGAAGTCTATCACGAAGAAGACGCCACACGAACAGAGACACCTTAGAAGGTATATGCTGGTGCCAAATGTCATCGACAAGAGACCTATCCACCAACTCACCAGTGTTAGTGAGAAATCGATAAGCACCCCGCGCCGAGTAACCATTAGAAGGATCTAACAACCACCGCCAAGTATCTTTGAGATTTTCCTGCAAAACAATGTTATGTAGCAATACAGAGCACTCCCTCACACACTCCTCCTCCCATGCCAGTAAACGACGACGCCACAGACTCTCCCACCCACCAGCCGCCCCCAACACTCTCACCATCTCCTCCACCGAACACTCCTTATCAATAGACAGCGCAAAGAGTCGGGGGAATTTTAGATTCAACGGAACTTCCCCCGCTCAAGTATAATACCAAAACAAAGTACCCTTTCCGTCTCTAATCACCCTCTGAGTGTTATTCTCAAACCAATTTCCTACTCCCTCACCGATCCCTTCTCTAATCCTACGTAGAGAACGTCACCATGCTGAACAATGCCTACCACCTTCCTTCAACCTCCCCCCTCCTCACCATACCGAGCTTTCAAAACTCAATACCACATACCCTCCTTATCAACCAGCATCCTCCAACACCACTTTCCCAACAAAGATAAATTAAAAGCACCCACCCTCCATCCTCCTTTGGAGTACAAATAGACTCCCACTTTATCCAAGCAATTTTTCTATTCCCCTCACCCCCCCCCCCCCCCCAATTCTCAATGGAAGAAATTATACATGTGGAGGGCTTTGAAAAAGGAAAGAAAGTAAATCGGCATAGAGGACAGAACAACTTTGAGAAGCACCAGACGGCCACCGAAAGAAAGAAACCGATGATTCCACGACGACAGACGATAGGCCATACGATCGACAACAGGTTTTCAAAAGACAAATTTTCGAAAATCACCTCCAATTGGCAGACCAAGATACACAAAAGAAATGGTTCCCCTCCGATAATTCATCACCAACGCCGCTTCCGACAACCAGGAAACTGAGATGTTAACACCCGTTAGCATGCTTTTGTTAAAATTGACTTTAAGGCCCGAAATATCCACAAACAAAAGAAGCACTGCACGCATAGTACGCACATTCTGCCAACTCTTTTCACCAATAATAAGAGTGTCATCTGCAAACTATAAATGTGTCAAACTGACTTCACCGGCTTGTCCAACTCCATACCCAGTGAACTTTTGCGCCCCCACCACAACATTCATTAGCACACTTTATAAAAGCTGATTGAGACTCAGATACCACACTACCCATAACTGATCGCAGCCTATTAGCAAGAACTTTGGCAAGGACCTTATACAGAAATCCAACCAACGAGATAGGCCGAAAATCAGAGAGTCATTGAGGACTATTCACTTTTGGAATTAAATGAATGAAAGTGGAATTTATACCTTTTGTGAGCTTTCAGTTTCGATGGAACTCCACCATAAATCTCATAAAGTCATCCTTTAATAAATCCCAAAATTGTTTGATGAAACCAAAACTGACACCGTCAGGTCTCGGACTTTTGAAGCTATCACAATCCCAAACTGCCTGCTTTATTTTCTCAAGAGAAAAAGGTTTAGATAAATTTCCCACCTCACCAAAATTTAATTTACGAAAAAGGAGCCCCCTATACCAGGCCGAGATGCATCAACTGCCTTAAAGTGTGTTGAAAAATGATTAAAGACTACCGCGCGAACATTATGCACCCCTTCAACTCTAACGCCATCAACTGACACCACATTAATAGCATTATGCCGCCTTCGACCGGACATACAACCATGAATTTTTTTTGAGTTAGCATCCCCTTCCCGCAATCATTGCAAGCGAGATTTTTAGCAAGACATACTCTTCTGAGTCTAAGCCATAGTATGTAAGTTAGCAATTAAATCACGAAGCTCCTTAACCTCTTCTTCTTGCAATATTAAAGAAGTATTATATTTGTTTATCTTATTATACACATAGTTATCTATTATCGTTTTTTAATTCTTGTAACTTTTCTTTCTCATACCATTGAGTTTATTAATATAAATTCAATGTAAAGTGTTCTCCTCAAAAAGAAAAATTCAATGTAAAAAGTTGTCTATTTTAAGTCTTGGATTTATTTGAGTAAAAAAAATGGATTTTTTATTGGGTATATTTCAAATATATCACTTTACATTTATTAATTTTTAGTCTAAAGCAATAATTTTCTTAATTTCATTGAAAAACTAATTACATTTTCTACCAAAAAATAATAATTATATTTTTCAAATTGTCACTAATGAAAACTTGTTTTTTAAAAATAAAAGAGTTATTAAAATTTATATATTTAAAGAAATTTAGAAATAATATTATAAATATAATACAATTTATAAATTTCTTAATATTTCAGGACCACAATTTTTTTTGGTTAAAAGATTCAGGACCATTTATATATGAATACTTCTAACTTGTTATTCAAAATCAAAAATGAAGGGTGCACGTTTCTTGTCCAATCCGTCCCACAGGAGTCAGGACACATGTTTAGGCCGTGTAAACAGTTGCATACACCAATGGACTAGTAAAGAAAGTTAACTATAATTTAAGAAACACGAGAGATAAGTGAATTATGTGTCATTTTCTATGAGAAAATACCCATGTATCATCCATTATAATACTATTTACATTTCCTTGGACAAACCTTTAAAAATGGGTGTTTGCGGTACGGTTTGAATTGGTTTTGAGGTAAAAAAAAGTCATTTAATCTAAAATAAAAATCACATGCGATTCAGTTGAGTTTGAATAACTGTTTTAAAAAATCCGATCCAATCAGAATATAAGCTTTTAATTTGGATCGGTTTTTGAACATTCAAAATGCAATATGTAATTTTTTTTTATATTAGTATAATACATACACGGTAAAATAATAGGTTTTTTTTAATGCAAAATATAATACAAATATAAATATATTAAGAAATTAACATTATAGAATGAAAATGATCAATTATATTCGAAACATATGAATTAGTGATAATGCAATATATAAAATTAAAAAGCAACAAGAAATATATTAATGCAGCAATTTATAATACTAATAATAAAAGAATAAATAATTAATAAAATTTACTCTTGTGATTCAATTCGGTTTGATTTTGAAAAAGTGATCTGAAATCTGATTCGATCGTAGCGGTTTTCACAAAACACGTCAAACGCATCAAAAAATATACGATTTTTTTGCAGTTTTTGATTTTTTTAGATTAGTTTACGGTTTTATTTTAGATTGGTTTGAATTTGAACACCCTTATCTCTAAGGGTTTTTGGTTTAGATGAGATATTTTTTTTAGAGAATTTTTTTTCTAAGGAACTTCTTCCGTTTCACAATACTTGTCGTTTTTGGAGAAATTTTTTGTTTCAAATTACTTGTCACTTTCAAGTTTTAATGCAACATTAATTATTGGTTTGTCAATAATATCCTTACCTATTTATTGTATAGAGATAAATAATAGAATGAAACAATAAATACTTAAGGTTATTAAAAAATATATACACAAAATTTTATCAAAAACAACAAAATTGATTTAATTTTTTGGTATGTGTAAATTTCTCAAAAGGGATAAGTATTGTGAAACTGATGAAGTAAGATTTTAGAGAATAAGTATTGTAAATTGCATTGTTTTAACGATAAATTTAAAGAATTTTTAAAATGAAGAAAATTGTTTACGAAATATTTTGTCATAACTTAATTTCAAAATCAAAACAACATTTAAAAAATAAATAATCAAATGCCACGTTAAAACAAATGAGATTCATAGAGTTTGGAACTGTTACAACTTGCAAACATGCTAGTAAGATTTCAGAGACAGAACCATGAATATCTATATTAATTCATTAAGTACATGTGTTATGACCTCATGTGCTATTAGAGTTGTCAAATAAGTTTGTCTAGTCCGCTTTTGTCTAAAGCGCCCGACAACATAAATGGACCAAGACGTTGATTCATTTATGGGTCTTGTTAACCGGAACACTGGTTAAGAGATCTATAAATGGAATTTCTGTCTTGAAAATATAAATTGTCATTTTTTATCAAGTAATAATTACATTACTTTTTAATAAAAATTTACTTTGTTTGATGCTTAACCATTGTCCCGAAGGCACCGGTTAACATTCTCCTTCATTTATTAGAAAATTGTAACATCCATAGTTTGCTCTCATACACCCAAAGTGACCAGTTTACCCCAGCGACATTTAATTGTCAATCCTGACCTAATCATACATGCATGACTCACTTATACTACACTATTCACTCAACGTCTTTCTACCCATTCCATCCAAAACCAAAACAGTTCAAACTTTAGTTGCAAAAAATGTACATCAAATCATCAAAGAAAGATTGTTAGAAGGTTTCTACACTCATTCGATGTCATGAAACATGTATTATATCTTTTAATAAAATTTCAATGTTGAATTTTTCTACTAGTTTTTCTTGTATTCTGACATGATGATGGTAAAAACATGTCATACGAACGATAATTAACTACCATTCCACGGACGATAATTAATCGTCCTTCTGGGACAATTTTTTTCTTTTTCATTTAATAGTGTTGCATTAAATGATTTAATTATGTAAGAATTTTTTGTGCAATGTTTTGTTATTTTTTTTATAGATATCGTTGAAAATACGATTGATAATTATGTTGAGTTCAAATCAATTATTGTCGAGTACCGCGTCAAATTCAAGCCATCTATTGTTGAATTTTGAAACCAAACATTGTTGAAGCTTCCCTTGATGTAAAACCAAATGTTGATTCCAAAAAAAACATTGTTTGTTCTAGTGTTTCAAAACTTGGTGATAATGAAGTGGATACGACACTTTATTTTTTCATCGATAAAAAATGAAAAGTCAAAGATGATGTGATTAATTGAGTTGAAAACACAACTTAACTAATACTTTGTACATGTAGATGAAAATCAAACAGCTTGTCATATTGGTGCACAAGTACCACTCATAAATACAGGGGATGATAACGAAAAAGGAACTATTATTTACCATCCTGAGATGTTTAAGGACGATCGCGATGTAATATCCATGTTATTCTTGATTGAATATGAAGATAATAAGCTATATATTTTGGTTTGTTAGAACTACAAGTGCCAAATTTTCAATAGAGATTTGGTGTCATGTCGTGAAGTTTTAAGTTATTTGACCTAATATTGTAAATTTCCTTAACGTTGCATAACTATTTCTCTGTAATTAATTGTTGATATGTTAAGCAAACAATAATTAATTGTTGATATGTTAAAATGTCAGTGGCGGGGTGTATGGTGCTTAAAGAGCAATTTGCATTTATCATTAAACAATACATTTGAGTTTGACCCGACCCATATGGGATGTGCCAATCCAACTAGGTTCATTTTTAACCCCCACCCTTCATTTTTACGTTAGTTGGATGTATTAGTTATTCATAATTATCAATTGCTGAAACATATGATCGGATGAGAGTGTAAATAATTTGTACATTTACACGTGTTTAAATAACACAACTTTTTCATCTATCGACGATGCTTATATCAATAAAAAAAAGATATATACATCAGTAAATTTTCATTTTTATTTTGATGTTAACTCTTTAATTTTTGAGGAAATAGACTTTATTAATTGAGAGATAAGTAAAGTTTGATGGAACTCGTTAACCATTTGAGTTTAATTAAGGTATGTTTAGTTCCCATATTTTATATTTTCATTTTTCAACTTATTTAAAGTGGAAAACCCTTGGTTATTTTCCTTTAATTAGTCCTAGTTTTCTAGATTCACTTTTATGTGTTGAGTACATTTTTTACAAGCCAATTATACCAAAAAAAGAAAGTAAAATGAAAAAATAGAGAAGAAGTGAAGAAAAGAAAAGAAAAGAAGCAGTCACAGTCATCATCACAACAATAGCAACAAACAACAACGATGGACAACGATAATCTTCTTCTTCTTCTTCCTTAACAACGTTTCGTTCTTTTCAATTTCCAACCTCAAAAGTCAAATAAATCTTCTACGATCATGTTTTTTCTTTCGCTCTTCTTCAAGATTAAACAATAATCATAATCATAATCAAAGAACGATGAAGAAAGGTAAAGGTAAAAACAACGGTTTATTACCTAGTTCCTTCAGAATCATCTCTTCTTGTCTCAAAACTGTTTCTACCAATGCCTGCACCGTCGCTTCCACCGTCCGCTCCGCCGGCGCCTCCGTCGCTTCTTCCATTACCTCCGATGATCACAAAGACCAGGTCTTTCATTAATCTTCATTTCCATTTATTTAACGCGGTTGTAAATATTATTTCAATTTTAGTTAGTTAGTTAGTTAGTTAGTTAGTTAGTTATTGCTATATGTGGTTAATTCATTAATTACTATTAGGGTATTAGTTTTATTGTAATTATTGTTATTAATGGTAATGATGCAGTAAAGTTTATATTTTGATTTTATTTGGTAGGTTACTTGGGCTGGTTTTGATAAATTAGAGCTTGTTGATCATAAAATTTTCAAGCGTGTTCTTTTACTTGGTTATTTGAATGGATTTCAAGTACTTGATGTGGAAGATGGTTCTGGATTTACTGAGCTGGTTTCCAAGCGCGACGGGTCGGTTTCATTTTTACAGATGCAGCCTTTTCCTGTTGGTTTAGGGTCTGAGGGTCAAGAGGGGTTTGGAAAGTCGCATCCTTTATTGTTGGTTGTTGCCGGAGATGATGGACAGAAAAGAGAGGGTGATAAGGTGGAGACTCAATCTGGGAATGGTGGTAATTTGGCGACAGCTGTTCGGTTTTATTCGTTGAAGTCTCATTCTTATGTTCATGTTTTGAGGTTTCGATCTGTGGTTTGTATGATCAGGTGTTGTTCCAAGATTGTTGCTGTTGGTCTTGCCACACAAGTATGCTGCAGTTATTTCAGCGTCTTTTAGAATTTTGAATTATAAAATTAGAGCATTTTCTTGTCTATACTGTGATTTATTTACTTTCTTGGTAATTGGTTTTTCACAGATATACTGTTTTGATGCATTGACTCTTGAGAATAAGTTCAGTGTTCTCACCTATCCTGTTCCTCAGTTATCGGGACAAGGAACAATAGGAGTAAATGTGGGTTATGGTCCAATGGCTGTGGGTCCTAGGTGGCTAGCATATGCTTCGAACAACCCACTGCCTTCAAATGTCAGATGCATAAGCCCACAAAACCTGAGTCCCTCTCCAGGAGTTAGTCCATCAACATCTCCAAGCAGCGGTAATTTGGTGGCTCGTTATGCAATGGAGTCCAGTAAGCATTTGGCTTCTGGTATATACAAATACTGTCAAGAGTTTCTTCCGGATGGCTCTAGTTCTCCAGTACCATCAAATTCGGGATGGAAAGTTAGTAGAGTAACTGGAAATGATGTGGACAATGCAGGAATGGTTGGTATTATTTCATCATGGCTCAGCTTATTGATCTGGAAGTTTTTACACTTCAGAGTAGAATATTAATCTCTGATTTGTTCTTGGTTCATGTGCTTGGTTGCAGGTAATCGTTAAGGATTTTGTTTCCAGAGCTGTTATCTCACAATTTAAAGCTCACTCTACTCCTATATCTGCTCTATGTTTTGACCCTAGTGGGACACTTCTGGTCACTGCATCAGTCTATGGAAACAGTATTAATATCTTCCGGATAATGCCGTCTTGTGCACGCAAGGGTTCAGGGGTTCCAAGTTGTGACTGGAGCGCTACTCATGTGCATCTTTTTAGACTTCATCGTGGAATAACACCAGCTGTTAGTATATCTTAGTTGCAACATTGGTTTTTTTATGGATAAATTACGCTCCCCTTGAGAGAATCTTAAACTACTGTTTCCTGTCTTAATTTAAAATCTACACTCATTATTTTAACATAAACAAACCTTTGATAATGGTGAACGGCTATGGAAAAGCC